>JAJPUD010029664.1:0-13746 GCA_023553655.1 Myrmecobius fasciatus
CTTTCTTTCTTTCTTTCTTTCTTTCTTTCTTTCTTTCTTTCTTTCTTTCTTTCTTTCTTTCTTTCTTCCTTCCTTTCTTCTAAAAGAGAACTTTTTTCAAATTATCTCATTAGAATCACAATAACTTCAAGAAGGCACTATTATTATCATCCTAATTTTTGCAAATGAAGAAACTGAGGCTTGCAGAAATTAAGTGACTCTCCCAGATTCAGGCAATTTGAAAGTGTTTCAGGTTAGATTTGGCCCCAGGTTTTTTGAGTCCAAGTCCAAAACTCTGTGTTCACAGTGAGATAGAACAATAAGAGAGAGGAAGACTTGTGATTTGAGTACTCCTGAAGCTTACTGTGTGACTTCAGGAAAACTATTCCAAAGCACTTAGTTTCCTCCTTTGTAAAATGAAGTGGTTGGACTAGATAATTATAGCTACCACTTATGTAGGGCTTTAAAGTCTACCAGGGGCTTAGATGATCCTCTCAACAACTTTATGAAGTCAGTAATATTATATCCCTACTTTGTAGATGAAGAAAAGGAGACTGAGATACATTAAATCATTTGACCAGTGTATCAAAGTGGCAGAATTTGAACTCAGGTCTTTTTTTTTTTTTTTACTCACAATCCATCTCACTAGTCATATCATATTAGATGAGTTCTTAGATTTCTTCCAGTTTTAAATCTATAATCAAATCCACTCCCTAGGACTTCAGTTTTTTTCTTCTGTTAACTGAGGGAGTTGGATTGTCTAGACACCAAGGTCCCATCAAGTTCTGGATTTAGAAGTCTTAGTTCCAGGAATTTTTCTATTCATGAATCCCAATCCTTGCCTGATTATCCAGCTCAAAATAAGATGAAAAAGAGTTGCATGTTTCACTAGACCTTCACTAGACTTCCATGGACTAGAGAAGACACCTTGGGTGAAGAAAGGAAGTAGGTGGATTGGAACAGTGGGGTTAGGTCATAGAAGGGTTGCTGAAGCCTGGCAGGAAGGTAAGAGGGGCAGTGGGAGGTATCAAGGACCATCAGAAGATCATGCCACCTTATAATCAGACATTGAATCTATGGTGCTTCCTCACCCTTGGTCAGAGGGTCATAAATGGCACATTTGCCCATAACAAATGGCCCCCCAAAGCATTTTATAGTCTTAGAGTAGGGTAGGAAGTCATCCCACCAATCATGAAGCATCCACACAGAACGATGGAGAGGCTTATCAATTCAGGGCTGAAGGATATCTCAGAGGTCATTGGGTCCAACTGCTTCATTTTAAAGATGAGGAAATAGACTGTGGATTAAGTCACTTGCTCAAGGTCACAAAGGAGACAAGGTAAGTCACACTTACATGAAGGATATTAGTAGCACATGTAGTTCTATCAAAGGATCCTTGAAGTACTTTTTATTCCCAAGGGAGAAAGAAGCTATCCCAAATAGACTGTGGGTTAAGTCACTTGCTCAAGGTCACAAAGGTGACAAGGCAAGTCACACTTACACAAGGTAAGTGTGAAGGATGTCAGTAGTACATGTAGTTCTACCAAAGGATCCTTGAAGCACTTTTTATTCCCGGGGGAGAGAGAAGCTATGTCATCACCAAAGGGTGAACTCTGTAAAGTGTTTTGCAGATTTCTAAAGTGCCTGCTCTTATGATTGGTTGACAGACTCTCTATCAATCCCTTGATAATTGAGTGCCTCACTGTAATACTATGGGGTAAATGCTGTTTTCTCAGATTACTGATTTAGGTGCAAGGGACTTGTATTCAAGTCCTCTTCATTTGACACATGAAGAGCCCAGAGAAGTGGAGTTTTGCTTTCTGAACCTTGGTTTGTCCTTCAGTAAAAGAGAAGTCATCCTATTGTCCCCCTTCTCCAAATTAGATGACATGTAAAGAAGACTTCTGAACAGACCCGCTCCCTTTTTGAACATTTAATAATATGGCTTAAACCCATTGTATTTGCCCAAGACAACAGGGCAAGATTTGAACCTGGGATCTAAGAAGATCCCCAAATTGTACCCCACTGCCTCTATCATAGATCTACCTTAGAGCTCACCTGGTCTAACCCCTGCAATTCAGAGCAATGAAGGAAGTTAGTCAAAATTACATAGAAAGAAAGTTGCAGAATCTCTGATTCCCAATCCCTTGCCTTTGCCACCACATCACCATCAGTGGCAAAATCAGAGTGCTCCCATCTCCCTAGTCAGCTGGCCTTAAGTTGCTAGAAGTTTTTTTTTCCCTTTTCTTTCTTTTATCCTCCCCCCTCCTACCCCAGTCTCTTTAGAATTTGTAGCTATGTATTTTTAATACTGTCAATAAAACGACTTCCTCAGGACCCAGAGGGGCAATAAGGGGCCTGTTAACAAAGTGTGAAAGCAATGGGCCAGCAAAGGTTAACCACATGGCTGGCCCTAATGACCTCTGCAGCCGGAGCTGATGCCCTCCGCTCCTTGTAAAGACTCATCACGTGCACAATTTCCTGTCTGAGGTCGCCTTTATGGGCCAGAAGAAAAGCTGGCCTGCTTGTGAATAGAAAGCTCCCGGCAGGGGAGGAGGTTATTATTTTTAAGCTGATCGAAACACCTGGGTTTCCCACTGGACCCTATTAAGCATCCGCCATTATGTCTAAATATTTCAATCATCCCCGCAGACAAGCGGCTGAGCCGATGGGTGAATGCATTAGTGGGAAAGCCCAGGCCAGAGCAGGACTGAGAAAGGAAAGGGCCATCCCAGGCTCTGAGTGGAGCCCAAAGGGTGAGCCAAGCAGGTGGAGAAGGGCCCAGGGTCAGAGGGTGCTGAAGGGGGGTCAATTGGTCCATCCCCCCTTCTCTGCATCCCAAAGCCCATGTCAAGCAGGACCACCCTGCAGCCCAGCCCGCCAGGCCAGGCTTTGTTATGTTCTAAGACCTCTGAAGAAAGAGATTCCATGGTCTTTCTTGATATTTCTCCCTCCAATCTTCCCCAAATTATTTAGTATTTATCTTCTGTCTATTTTTTAATTTGTTTTTTTTCTGTACACATGCTGTTTCCTTGCAAATATTTCAATCTCCTGGAGGTCAGCAATTATTTCTTTTCTGCATCTCTATCTGCCATACCTGGCATATATATGGTGATTATTTAATAAATACTTGTTGATTGAAATTTCTGCTTGTTCCCGATGGTCAAGAAATTTTTCCTTAGGATTTGTGGGCATTTCCTCTGCTTGATAGTCAAGTTCAGCCATGGTTCAATTCAATGTAATAAGAATTTTTTTAAGACTCTCTGCTACCTATAATGAGACAAAGACCAAAAAAAAATAGTCCCTGCTCTCAGTGGGATTGCTTTCTTCATAGGAAGATATCTGCACATGGAAGAGAGGTTGGGTGGAAATGGTACAAGATCAATTTTCCAAAAGTAATAAATCTGGAAAGAACTTCAGCTGAAATATGAATGGCAAGAATTTGCTTTAAGGTTGGCAAAGAACTTTTTATGCATTTTCTTTTTTGATCTTCAAAGTAGCCCTGCAAGATAAGTGCTATTATTATCATCCTGATTTTGCAGATGAAGAAACTGAAGCTGGAGGAACTCAAATGACTTGTTCACAGTCATAGAGCTAAGTAAGTGTCTAGGATGGGATTCAAATAGATGTTCTTGATCCCCAAGTCTAGCACATAGCCACCTAATAGTCTCATTTAGAACAACCCTTCATTTGTAAACAAATGAAGTCATCATCGCCCAAGATCATATTTGTATGGTTGGAACTGAATTTGCAAAAAGGTTCTCTTTCTGGACATTCATTCTATCGATCTGCAGAAGACCTGGGTTCAAATCTCAGTTTTGCTCATGTGTGACCTTTTTAGACCTCAGTTTCCCCTTTTGAAAACTAAAGGGATTTTACTAAATGGCTTTTGAAGTTCTTTCCAACACACCCACTCTCACCTTTCCCTCTTAGAATTCTCTTTCAATCAACTCAGATGTCACTTTCTAATGAAGGTTTCACTGGTCCCCATAACTGCTAGTGCACTCCATCCCAAACCTACCTTGTATGTAAAGATTCTGCCTCTATTAATTCACCTTCCTGTTGTATCTTTCATGGGAACTCATACTCCTTTTAAAGTTTTATTCGAATGCTCACTTAGGATAGTTCCTGGTACATCATATGGCCTTATAAAGCTCCTGAGAAATATTATTATTCAATGAGAAATGATGAGCAGGCTGATTTCAGAAAAGCCTGGAAAGCCTTACATGAACTGATGCTGAGTAAAGTGAGCAGAACCAGGAGAATACTGTAGATAACAAGATTATGTGATAATCAGCTGTGATGGACCTGGATCTTTTCAACAATGCAGTGATAGAAGACACTTCCAATGGACTTGTAATAGAAAGTGCCATCCTCATCCAGAGAGAGAACTATGGATTCTGTGGATCAAAGCATAGCATTTTTATCTTTTTTTGTTATTATTGCTTGCTTGTTTTTCTTCTGTTTTTTCTCCTTTTGATCTGATTTTTCTTGGGCATAATGATGAATATGGAAATATGTTTAGAAGAATTGCATGTGTTTAAACCATGTCAAATTATTTTCTGTCTAGAAGAGGGGAAGTGGAAAGAAAAATTTGAAACACAAGGTTTTGCAAAGGTGAGTGTTGGAAATTATCTTTAAATGTATTTGGAAAAATAAGAAGCTATTAAAATAATTTTTAATTAAAAAAGATGGAAAGAAAAGAAAGCTTCCAAGGCAGTTAGGTAGTACAAGATAGAATGCCTGACTTGGAGTCAGAAAGATCTGAATTCAAATCCTGTAGTTAACTTACTAGTTAAGTAACTTGACATAGGCAAGTTACTTAGCCTTTGTCTCAGTTTCCTCATCTGTAAAATGGATAGAATCCATCTCACAGGACTGATGTGAGGATCAAAGAAATGTAAAGACCTTTGCAAACTTCAAAATACTATAAATATACAAAATATTAAATACTAATACTATTAATATCAAATCCAGTAACATAAATCCTAATAATGATAACATGCTTGTTAACTGATTGAATAAGTGCAAAGTAATTTTTTGAAGCTTAGAAGAGCAATTATAACTAAGGGGTAGAGGGTTAGGGTGATAGGAAAATTCTACAAAGAAAGGAGCATTTGAGTTGAGCTTTGAAGGAAGTTAGAGGTCCAAAGAGGCAGCCATGAGATCATCCTGGCTTAAGGATGACAGGACAAAGACATGGAAGTAGGGAAATAATAATGGCACTAAGCAAACAAGCAACTGTGTCTAACAATAATAAAAATGAATAAAGCTTTTACATTTGTAAAGAATTTATTTATATTATGAATCAATAAACAGCCACTTGTTTAGGGACACTTTTCTTTGGTCCTGATTTTTTATTTCATCCCAGTGAGGAAACTCCCTACACTTTTTCTATTGACCTGAGGCTTCCTTACTCTCACTTCAGCCTTCTTTCCATTTTACCACATCCCAACTTGCCAAAGATCACACAAGCATCATACAGCAGAGTCTAGCCTTAAACTGAGGTCTCCTCGAAGGACCTCCTCTTATTCACTGAGCTTTTCAAGATGGAGAACACATTTTACATATGACAAATCTGAGTCTCAGAAAGGTCCCCAAAGCAAAAAAACACCTTTGGAGGTGAGATTCAAATCCAGTCATCTTGACTGCCTTGAACCCCTATGCCATATTGCTTATAATAAAAAAAAGTGAATTTGGATTTGTTTTAGGACCTGAGCCTGAGTCTTAGCTCTGCTATTGACTAGCTGTGTGACCCTGAACTAGTCCCTTCTCTGTACCTCAGTTCGCTCTTCTGTGAAATAGGAGCGAATACTCTTTTTTCTCCCATACCAGTGAGGTGACGTATAAGGAAGAGTTCTGAACAGACCAGCTTCTTCTTTGAAGTCATGGATCAGGATGTCTCTAAGGAAGGCATGTTCACAAGGCTCAGATCTGCTCAAGAGAAGTCTCTCCTGCCTCTAAAACCTTTCTGGACATCTGTCTGACTTTGTGGCTGCTTCGGCAACTCTAGGATGGCCAATCAGAAATGCTGTTCTTGGCCCAAGTGGGAAATGGTCAAAACTTATTGTCAGAGATCTTCCCCCTCAATGACCTCTGAAGGTAGACTCCTTGCTTCTCTGTTGTTCTCCCCGAGTTTTCCTCTGACCAGGGTTTGTCTCCTTTGCCCAAAACAAGAATGACTTTTAATTGGGGAGGTGGTCTCCCTTCCTCTCCAAATCATCCACCCAACAGATGCCAAAGTGATTTTGTAGATCCTAGGTCTGATTGTCACTTCTTCTATTCAAGAAATAGTCATGACTCCCTATCACCTCGTAAAAGATCTGCCATCTGACAGGACCCTGACCCTGGCAATTCAAGGCTTATCATTTATGTCCCAGATTATACCCCTGTCAAAAGAAACTTACCTTTCCTGGCCAAGTCTCCTTCCTAATTCAGTATCTACTAAGGTATCAACCAGTCAAACCAATAAACAAGTATTATTAAGTGCTTACTGTGTGCCAGGCACTGTCCCAAGTAAGCCCTTTGTGTACAGTTAAAAACATCACACCTGTTCTGTTGATGCTCTTATAAATGTTTAACAATTGGGGCTCTGAAAAAAAGAACTTAATACGCTTTAAGTATAATCTGCATTATTAAGATTTTCTCCATCATTTTCTCAAGTCTGGACAATCAACAAAACAATAAATGGAATTTGTTTGTTTATTTGTAAGTATAAATGCTCACACTGAAAATTTAACAACTGGCTCCTGCCAATTCATGGAGTAGGCAGTCTAGTGGGGAGACAGCATCCAGAATATATATATATATATATATATATATATATATACATATATATATATATATGAGGATACTTACATTAATATCTATATCTCAGGATATACACATACACATATACACATTTACATACACACATATTTATATGTGTGTATGTGTATATATATATATATATATATATATACATATATATATATGGATGTATGCATATCAGGATACATATATATCAAGGTACATTTATATCAGGAAACATATATATATGTGTATATACATATATATCTGGATATAAGTATAAAGCATAATAGATACACGTCAGGATATATCTATATATGAGGATATATACATATGTATCCGGATACATATATCTGGATACAAAGATATAATAGGATAAATACATATCAGGATACAAATATTTAAGGATATATACATGTATATATGTTTATACAATCAGGTAAGAACATAGCCAGAATGCTCACTAGATAGGAAATAGAATTGGACAGCTCCATAGCTATAGTAGACAGGAAGTTCATTCTGATTGAGTGAGGTAATTTGCATCATTCTTTGAACCATGTGGGAAGCCGGGGGCTAGTTCAGAATCCCGGAGTTTGTGAGCACTGGTATCAGAGTGAAGAAAGCATTTGAGCTAAATCCCAATGAAGGAACTGACTGGTGGAAGGGCAGGTCTTGCCCTTGGTTTTCTCCTGACCGATGGTAAAGGAGAACCCCGTGAACTTCTGCATGTTGAAAGGATTTGTGACTTTCCTTCTTCTCATCAGCACTCTAACAGTGTTATCAGAGCATCTCACTCTATTATTTTTCTTGAGAGTCAAGGACAGATTCAGCTATAAAGAGCCCAACAAAAAAAGCTATAGGTTTCTTAGGGGACAACTTGAAGATTCCAGCAAAAAGACTTCCAGGAACTGGAAGCTGTGAACTAGCCCCCTGCCAGATATAGCATCTCCCTCCCAGGGTTGTTGTGAAGATCAAATGAGATCATGTTTGTAAAACATTAAACATGTAAAACATGTAAAACTTTAAAAAGTTTCAAGTGTTATGTGAATGCCAGCTATTATTATTTAAAAGGGGAAGAGGAGAAAGTCTACAAACTATAGATCAGTAAACTCAACTTTAATTATTGGGAAAACTCTAGATTGGATCACAGTTGATAAATATCTACAAAAGGAGGCATCATTATAAAGATTCAGTGTGGATCTTCAAGAACAGGTCATACCAAACTAAACTTATGTCCATCCAATCAACCTTTAAAGCTTATGTTTACTCACCTCACGTAGGTCATTATTTTCCAGGTTGTCTGTTCTCTGCTACAGCATCACTCACATATTGTTCCCTTTTCTCCACTGAATCCAGCTATTGTCTGATCCCCTTTCTCCTGGTTTATTGAACTACTCTTTTAATTGTCGAGGTAGTCTCCCTGCATCATATCTCATCCCTCTCCAAACCATCCTCCAGACAGATGCCAAAGTGATTTTCTACATCATAGGTCTGCTTTTTTCTTGAGTAAGAGAAGATTGTATTTCTCTTACTCTAGAAACAGCCATGGTTCCCTATTGTTTTTAGGGAAAAGTATAAAATCCTCTGTGCTTTTCATAATCTGGCCCTAACTGATTACAGCTTGATTATACAAGGCTTTGCATTGACTTCCCACGTGGCCTTCAATTACACTTGCCTTTAGAAGAAATCTAGGGATTCTAGGATCAGGATCTTTCCTGATGCTCCCAGCTATCAGTGCTTTCCTTCCCAAAGTATCTTGTCTCTGGTTTTTAGTTTATCTGTTTGTGTATTTATATGCATGTCTCCCTTGACTATATTGCATGGTCTTTAAGCAGAGATTATTAGGTTTTTATCTTTGAACCACCAACACATAGTATACAGTAAGTTTTTAATAAATGCTTTCTGCTTGGTTTGACAGGTAAGGAGAATGTTGTAAGTTTAGTTGGTAACGAAACCTTTACAGAAATATTCTATGCTATTCTTGTGGAAAAGATGGAGAAGTGTGGACTGGGTCAGTTATAGAATTTGATGGATTCACAGCTGGTTGAATAGATGGAGCCAAACTGTTAATAGTTCAAAGTCAAGCTACCAGCTGGTCTCCAGTGGGATGCCTTAGGGATCTGTCCTTGACTGTAACAGGTGTAACTGCTTAACGTCTTTGTCAGTGATTTGGATAACAGCATAGATGGCACATCTATCAGAGGTGTCAAATATACCCAGTAGTCCACATGGTCTGCCATGTGATAGGAGGATTAGATTGATTCTATTTGGTCCCAGAAAACTGAACCCAGAGGCAATGGGTGGGAGTTTGTAATTAGGAAAATTTAAGGTTGATGTCTGGGGAGAAAATAAAGAAGAAAAAACTTCACAATGTGTAGTTTTGTCCCAAAGTGGAAGGAGTTGCCCCCCAAATTGGTGGGTTCCCTCTCCTTGGAATTCTTCAGGGAGAGACTCAATGACCACCTGACTAGCATGTTGTAGAGGAAATCCTTTCAAATATAGATTGGACCTGATGGCTGCTAAGTTCCCTAAGATTTTATGATCCTAATTACATTATAATATTCTATTATAGAAAAGGATCACAATATATTCAACCATATTTCCATTATTGGACATCTAGGTTGCTTCCAATTTTTTTCACTAACGAAAATTGCTGCTGTGCATATCTTAGGCTGGATAGCCCTTTTTAATTTTTATTTTCATTAACATTCTCAGAGTATATTCTCAACAATGGGATTTTTGGTTCGGCAGAGTTAATCCCTTTTTTTAACTTTTCATGGGTGCTTCCAGATTGCTCTATCCATTTTCAATTCCCCAAGACATGACTGTATTTCTCTGTTTCTTCCCAACCCCACCAGCATTGGGTTTCATTGTTTTTAACTTTTTTGCCTATTTGATTTTAAGTGAGTCCTCAAAGTTGATTTAATTTGCTTCTCTGATTTTTAGCAAAGTTAAGTATCACTTCAGGAGATTATAATAATGTGTAGATTTGAGGGATATGTATTTTTTTAAGGACACCCATCCTCCTTTGAGCATCCCTTATTCCAGAGACTCATTGTCTTTTTGATATTTCCTGGAACTCAGTGCTTTTCCTAGGCATGCCAAAAATGATTGAATTTTGGATATCCCTTGAATCAGTCCTCATTTTACAGATGATAAAACTGAGGCTTCAGGAAGGAAAGTTCAAAGTTACACAGCTAGCCAAAAGTAGAGTCTAGATTAGAGTAGCTAATTCCTCATATTTTTGAATAGACATAAAATTCTATTGTAGAATTTGACGGCAAAACTTTACTATGGAAACATTTTCAATGGTCCTCAATTATTTTCAAGTAAGATTATCTTAAATCACCTGGAACTTTTGCCTAGAATATGTGTTTGTAATGGGTTACACATGAGAAAGGGAAGTCGCTTGTTTGGATCAGGAAAAGCTTCCTAGAGGAGATAGAAAAAGTCAAGAATTCTGAGAAACAGGGTGAGAAGGGAAAGCATCATAGGTACAAGGTCGAAAATCAAAAACTCTAGTACATTAAGAAATGGAAGGGACCTTCTTGGTCATCTAGTCCAATGCTCTCATTTTATAGATGAGCAAACTGATCTTGGGGTTAAAACTCAAGAACTCTGGTTCCAAAGCCAGTGTCCTTTCCTCTGGGCACCACTGAAATCACTGAACCCCATTCAATCAAAAGGGTCAGAGAATATACATATCATCTTAGTGTACCCTACTATGTTTTAAGAAATGGGGAAACTGGACTTCCTTCCGGGGGTGGAGCCATGGTGGCGGAGATCAGACAGGAGTCTCTGTAACCTCCTCTAACCTCCCCTCAAACCAACAACATATGAAGCCTCTAGACTGATTTTGAAGCAAAAAAATCCACAATATCTGGAGCACAACACAATTCTAGAAGAAGATACTCTGGAAGAACCTCAAAACAGGTCTGTTTTAATTGGGCAGGGGGGTGGTCTGCTGAACCCAGACTGCAGCGCAGGGAGACCGGGGCAGGGAGCTGGAACAAGAGTTGGAACAGGAGTGGGAGCTTTGTGCTTTTCACACACCTGGGAGTCTTCTTCGGGCCTCTTGGACCAATCTGTCCTGATTGTGGGCAGGTGTTTTGGAGGGTCTGCCTTTTGAGGGGGATAGATTGTGAACCACTGAACCCCTGATGAGCATCAGACCTAGCTGCCATTACACAGCACCTTAAAGCAATCAATCAATCAACAGGACTGAGCAGCACCAGAAATAATTCAATCAGCAGAGCTGCCCAGTACCTGAAATAATTCAATCAGCAGAACTGCCCAGTTCCTGAAATAACTCAATCAGCAGAACTGCCCCAGGGCAAATTAAAGCAGCTGTCCCACCTTTGCCCTAAACAGACCTCACACCTTTAAAAAAAAATGAATAAAAAACCAAAAAGAGCTCTCACCATAGACAACTTTTATGGAGAGAGGGAAGAACAGACCTCAAATCCTGAGGCCCCTAAAGGTAAAGCAACTCCAGAAAAAGCCCCAAAGAGAGACATAAACTGGTCTCCATGTCATGAGGCTTTCTTTGAAGATTACATAAAAGATCTTAAAAGAGAGTTAGAAGAAACATGGGGAAACGAAATGAGATCACTGCAAAAAAAATAGAAAAAATGGAAAAAGAATGCAATGAACAAAAAAATGTAATTGGTCAATTGCAAAATGAACTAAAAACAGTAACTGAAGAAAATAAGACATTAAAAATTAGAATCGAACAATTGGAAATGAATGACTCATCAAGACTTCAAGAATCAGTCGAACAAAAACAAAAAAATGAAAAGATAGAGAAAAACATGAAATATCTCCTAGGAAAAACAACTGACCTGGAAAATAGATCTAGGAGAGACAATCTAAGGATTATAGGGCTTCCTGAAAGCCATGATAAAAAAAGAACCTAGACACTATCTTCCAGGAAATCATAAAAGAAAACTGCCCTGATATTTGAGACCCAGAAGGCAAAATACTCCTTGAAACAATCCACCGATCACCTCCTGAAAGAAACCCAAAAATTAAGTCCCCCAGAAATATTGTGGCTAAATTCCAGAACTATCATACCAAGGAAAAGATATTACGAGAAGCCAGAAAGAAACAATTTAAATATCGGGGAGCCACAATTAGGATCACACAGGACCTAGCAGCTTCTACTTTGAAGGATCGAAGGGCCTGGAATCAGATATTCTGAAGGGCAAAGGAACTTGGATTACAGCCAAGAATAAGTTACCCAGCTAGAATGAGCATTATCTTCCAGGGAAGAAGATGGTCATTCAATGATATAGGAGAATTTCACCTATTTCTACTGAAAAGACCAGAACTGAACAAAAAATTTGATCTACAAACACAGAACACAAGAGAAACATAAAAAGGTAACAAGAAAAAATAACTCTTGAGAACTATATTTATGTTATAGATACTTATAGAATGAGGGTTGATTTTATGAATCGATTATTACATTATGATTATGATATGATTACTGTGATTTTATGATTATTATGATATGATTACTGTGATTTTATGATTATTATGATATGTTTATTGTGATTTTATGATTATTATGATATGATAAACTGAAAAAGAAATTAGAGGTAGAAAAGGGATAACACTGGAAGAAGAGGAAAAGGAGGTAAAATAAGGGAAATTACATCACATGTAGAGGCAAAGAAAACCTATAATGATTGAGGGGAGAAAAGGGAGGGGAATGAGAATTGGGTTAATCTCCATCTCATCAGATTTGGCTCAGAGGGAATGATAGACGTACTTATAAGGAAACAGGAGGGAAAGGGGGGGGAAAGGGGTGGATGGGGCTCTAAAGGGGAAGGATTGTTTGAGGGAAGTGGTTTTCAAAAGCAAAATAGTAGGGAGGAGGGAAAGGGGATAAGAAAGAGAAAAGCATAAGGTAGGGTAAATAAGATGGCAGGAAATACAGAATTAGTTTTTTTAACTGTGAATGTGAATGGAATGAACACTCCCTTTAAGCAGAAGCAGATAGCAGACTGGATTAAAAACCAGAATCCAACAATATGTTGTATACAAGAAACACATCTAAAACATAGAGATACATACAGGGTGAAGGTAAAAGGCTGGAGCAGAATCTATTATGCTTCAGGTGAACAAAAAAAAGCAGGGGTAGCAATCCTGATCTCAGACCAAGTAAAAGCAAAGATAGACTTCATTAAAAGAGACAAAGAAGGAAATTATATCTTCCTAAAGGGTACCATAGATAATGAAGCAATATCAATACTAAACATATATGCACCAAGTGGTATGGCATGGAAATTCCTAGAGGAAAAGTTCAGAGAGATGCAAGAAGAAATAGAGAGCAAAACTATAATAGTGGGGGATCTCAACCTCCCTCTCTCAGAACTTGATAAATCAAACCACAAAATAAATAAGAAAGAAGTTAAGGAGGTAAACAAAATGTTAGAAAAGTTAGGTATGATAGATCTATGGAGGAAATTAAATGGAGACAGAAAGGAGTTTACTTTTTTCTCAGCAGTCCATGGAACTTATACAAAAATTGACCATCTGTTAGGACACAAAAACCTCAAAATCAAATGCAGGAAGGCAGAAATAATAAATGTATTTTTTTCAGATCATGACGGAATAAAAATCACATGCAATATAAGGCCAGGAGAAAATAGACCAAAAAGCAATTGGAAACTAAATAATTTTATCCTAAAGAATGTGTGGGGGAAACAACAAATTACAGACACAATTACTAATTTCATCCAAGAGAATGACAATAATGAGACAACATACCAAAATTTGTGGGATACAGCCAAAGTGGTAATAAGGGGAAATTTTATATCTCTAGATGCTTATTTGCATAAAATAGAGAAAGAGAAAATCAATGAATTGGGCTTGCAACTAAAAAAGCTAGAAAAAGAACAAATTAAAAAACCCCAATCAAATACCAAACTTGAAATCCTAAAAATAAAAGGAGAGATTAGTAAAATTGAAAGT
>JAJPUD010029665.1:3159-13744 GCA_023553655.1 Myrmecobius fasciatus
AAATTCCTAGAGGAGAAACTAACAGAGATGCAAGGAGAAATAGACAGCAAAACTATACTTGTGGGGGATCTCAACCTTGCTCTCTCAGAATTATATAAATCAAATCATAAAATAAATAAAAAAGAAGTTAGGGAGGTAAACAAAATATTAGGAAAGTTAGGTATGATAGATCTTTGGAGGAAATTGAATGGCGATAGAAGGGAGCTTACTTTTTTCTCAGGGGTTCATGGAACTTATACAAAAATTGATCATGTCTTAGGGCATAAAAACCTCAAAATCAAATGCAGAAAAGCAGAAATAGTAAATGCATCCCTTTCAGATCATGATGCAATAAAACTCACATGTAATATAACACCAGGAGAAAATAGACCACAAGTTAATTGGAAATTAAATAATCTAATCCTGAAGAATGAATGGGTGAAAGTGCAAATCATAGACACAATCAATAATTTCATACAGGAGAATGGCAATAATGAGAACACGTACCAAAATTTGTGGGATACGACCAAAGTGGTTATAAGGGATAATTTTATATCTCTAGATGCTTACTTGCATAAAATAGAGAAAGAGAAGATCAATGACTTGGGCTTACAATTAAAAAAGCTAGAAAAAGAGCAAATTAAAAACCCTCAATTAAATACCAAATTGGAAATTCTGAAAATAAAAGGGGAAATTAATAAAATTGAAAATAAGATAACTATTCAATTAATAAATAAAACTAAGAGTTGGTTTTATGACAAAAACCAACAAAATAGATAAGCCTTTAGTTAATGTGATTAGAAAAAGAAAGAGGAAAATCAAATTGTTAATCTCAAAAATGATAAGGGAGAACTTTCCTCCAAGGGAGAAGAAATTAGAGCAATAATTAGGAGTTACTTTGCCCAACTTTTTGCCAGTAAATTTGATAACCTAACTGAAATGGAGGAATATCTACAAAAATATAGATTGCCCAGGTTAACAGAAGAGGAAATAAATTACTTAAATAGCCCCATATTAGAAAAAGAAATAGAACAAGCTCTTAATCAACTCCATAAGAAAAAATCTCCAGGGCCAGATGGATTTACATGTGAATTCTACCAAACATTCAAAGAACAATTAATTCCAATATTATATAAACTATTTGAAAAAAATAGGGAAAGAAGGTGTACTACCAAATTCCTTCTATGATACTGATATGGTGCTGATAGCTAAACCAGGTAGGGTGAAGACAGAGAAAGAAAATTATAGACCAATTTCCCTAATGAATATTGATGCAAAAATTTTAAATAAGATAATAGCAATGAGATTACAGAAAGCCATCCCCAGGATAATACACTATGATCAAGTAGGATTTATGCCAGGAATGCAGGGCTGGTTCAATATTAGGAAAACTATCAGCATAATCAATTATATTAATAACCAAACTAACAAAAACCATATGATTATCTCCATAGATGCAGAAAAAGCATTTGATAAAATCCAACACCCATTCCGATTAAAAACACTAGAGAGTATAGGAATAAATGGGCTTTTCCTTAAAATGATTAGTAACATCTACTTAAAACCATCAGCAAGCATCATATGTAATGGAGACAAACTAGAACCATTCCCAATAAGGTCAGGAGTGAAACAAGGCTGCCCATTGTCACCATTATTACTGAATATTGTCTTAGAAATGTTAGCTTTGGCAGTAAGGGAAGAAAAAGAGATTAAAAGAATTAGAGTAGGTCATGAGGAAACCAAATTATCACTCTTTGCAGATGACATGATGGTATACTTAGAGAACCCTAGAGTCTCGACTAAAAAATTCCTAGAAACAATCCACAACTTTAGCAAAGTTGCAGGATACAAAATAAATCCACATAAATCATCAGCATTTTTATATATTACCAACAAATTTCAGCAGCAAGAGATACAAAAGAAATTCCATTCAAAATAACTCTTCATAGTATAAAATATTTGGGAATCTATCTGCCAAGGAAAAGTCAGCAACTATAAGAACTAAACTACAAAACACAAGTATGATCTAGTCATTTGGCAAAACACCAAGCGCTCATGGGTAGATCAAGTGAATACAATAAAAATGACAATACTACCCAAACTAATTTACTTATTTAATGCCATACCAATCAAACTCCCAAGAAATTATTTTACAGATCTAGAAAAAAATAGTAGCAAAGTTCATTTGGAAGAACAAAAGGTCAAAAATTTCAAGGGAATTAATGAAAAAAAAGGCCGATGAAGATGGCCTTGCTGTACCAGATCTAAAACTATATTATAAAGCAGCGGTCATCAAAACCATTTGCTATTCAGCAAATGGCTGAGCCAAGATTTATACCCAAGTACTCAGACTTCTAACCAAATGCTCTGTGTCACATCCTTCCCCTGTTCACATTACCTTCATTTCCTTTCTGTAGAGAATGAAATCTTTCTTTGTACCTAAAAAAAAAAAAAAAAAAATTTGCTACTGGCTAAGAAATAGAGTAGTCGATCAGTGGCATAGGACAGAATCACAGGATAAACTAGGCAATAAATATAGCAATTTAGTGTTTGATAAACCCAAAGACCCCAGCTTCTGGGATAAGTACTCACTATTTGACAAAAACTGCTGGGAAAATTGAAAACTAGTATGGAAGAAATTAGGGCTTGACCCACACCTAACACCACATACCAAGATAAGAGCTAAATGGGTTCATGATCTAGATATAAAGAGTGATATTGTAAGCAAATTAGAGGAACGTAGTATAGTTTACCTTTCAGACCTCTGCAGATGGAATAAATTTATGTCCAAAAAAGACTTGGATCTCTTAACTGAACACCACATAGATAATTTTAACTATATTAAGTTAAAAAGTTTTTGTACAAACAAAACTAATGCAGACAAGATTAGGAAGGAAGCAATAAATTGGGAAATCATCTTTACATTTATGGGTTCTGATAAAGGCCTCATTTTTTTTATTTATTAAAGCTTTTTATTTGTATAACATATGTATGGGTAGTTCTCCAACATTGATCTTTACAAAGCTTTCCATTACAAATTTTACCCCCAGTCCCCTCCCCTCCCCTAGATGGCAGGAAGTCCACTACATGTTAATAATGTTGAAATGCTTGACAAGTTATGCAAGAAAAATCCTATGTACAAGAAAAAAAAAGAATCAGAGAAAGGCAGCACAATGCAAGTAGATGTCAATAGAGATCATGGAAATGTTATGTTGTGGTCCATATTTCATTTCCCTCTCTCTGGGTGTATATGGTTTTCTTCAGTGAACAATTGGAACTGGTTTGAGACAATTCTTTGTTGCAAAGAGCCATGAAGGCCTCATTTCTAAAATATATACAAAATTGTCTCATATACATATATATATATATATATATATATATATATATATATATAAGAATTCAAGCCATTCTCCAATCAATAAATGTTCAAAGGATATGAACAGACAATTTTCAGAGGATGAAATTAAAACTATTTATAGTCATATGAAAAGGTGATCCCAATCATTATTGATCAGAGAAATGCAAATTAAGACAACTCTGAGGTACCACTACACACCTGTCAGATTGGTTAAAATGACAGGAAATGATAATGACGAATGTTGGCGGGGATGTGGGAAAACTGGGACACTGATACATTGCTGGTGGAACTGTGAACTGATCCAGCCATTCTGGAGAGCAATGTGGAACTATGCTCAAAGAGTTATCAAACTGTGCATACCCTTTGATCCAGCAGTGTTTCTATTGGGATTATATCCCAACAGAAATCTTAAAGAAAGGAAAGGGCCCCACATGTGCAAAAATGTTTGTGGCAGCTCTTTTTGTAGTGGCTAAAAACTGGAAGCTGAATGAATGCCCATCAATTGGAGAATGGCTGAACAAATTATTGTATATGAATGTTATGGAATATTATTGTTCTGTAAGAAACGACCAGCAGGATGATTTCAGAGAGGCCTGGAGAGACTGACATGTACTGATGCTGAGCTAAGTGAGCAGAACCAGGAGATCATTATACACAGCAACAATATTACATGATGATCACTTATGATGGACATGGCTCTCTTCAACAATGAAATGTTCCAAAACAGTTCCAATTGTTCATTTAAGAAAACCATATACACCCAGAGAGAGGGATATGAAATGTGGACTACAACATAACATTTTCATGTTCTCTATTGGTATATGCTTGCATTGTGTTTCCTTTCTCAGATTTTTTTTGTAGATACGTTTCTCTTGTACAACAATGATAAGTGTGGAAATATGTATACATATATTTGATTTATGAAGTATTTTAACATAATTAACATGTAGTGGATTTCCTGCCATCTAGGGAAGGGGTGGGGAGTAGTGGGAAAAATTTGTAACAGAAAGCTTTGTAAGGGTCAATGCTGAAGAATTACCCATACATATGTTTTGCAAATAAAAACTTTTAATAATAATAATAATAAAGAAACTTAAGAGTCTATCAAGGTAAATAACATGTATACAATAAGTAAATATGAAACAAATTTCAAATAAATACAAGATGGGGAGGGAATGAAAAAATAGAAGCAAGTAAGGCATATATGATCTGAGGTATGAGTTAGCTGTCTCCTATATCTGAAATTTTCTCCTTCCCCCTACCTTAACCTTGTGACTTCCTAGAAGGAGATGAAATATTTTCCAAGTCCTAGCTTCACTGGCTTCTCTAAAGTCTTAGCTAAGTCCTACCTTCAGCACAAAGCCTTCTTTGATTCTCTCCCAAGGTTAATGTGTTCCCTTTGAGATGATCCCCAAGTGATTCTGTATGTTTTGTCTTCCCCCACTAAAATGTGAGTTCCATATACTGCTTAAGCCTTATTTTGTATACCCAGCTAAGTGTTTCACATAAGCTAGGCACTTAATAAATGCTTATGGACTTGCCTTTTAGACATTGAGGTTCCTTTAGGCGAGCCAATGTGAAATGTCATTTGGTAATTAGTGATGTGACAAGATCAGGAAAGGGATTAGAGCTTCTCTACAAAAAAATGGCTAGGGCATAAAGAAAGACCTATAACTAGAAATGTTTGTTATATTTTAAAAATGCATTAATAAATGGTTTTTTAAAGAAGTGAAAGTGTGTATAGCAAAGAAAGCATTTGATACAATGTTTATGATCATATTTATGAAAAAAAATCTTGAATAGATTTCTACAAACCAGAGACCCGATGATGTCTCTACTCATTCTTTTTTACTGGTTTTTTTATTTTGGAACTCATTTTTGGGGGGAGGAGTGGGGTTGGTAGTCTATTGCTTCTGCCCTTTACACCACAAAGGCAAAGAACAACAATAAGAACAACAACCCTACACACCAAATTCTGTCTCTGGGGCCTTTACTTACATATCCAGATTACTGGTAACTCAATCACACAACATTATTGCCCCTTATGGTATGAAAACTAGTCAGACATGGTATTCCTTAAATCTACAAGTGGGGAAGATTCAACCTAGATTATGAAACCTGCTCATCTTTAGCCTCATATTTGGGGGCAACAGAGGCAGGTGTGGCAGGAAGAAGGAGAAATACTGTGAAAAAGGAGGAAGAAAAAATACAGATGAAAAAGTATCTTCCAGTTTTTCATTACTCTTAACATTTCCCTGACCTAAAATACGTTTTGCGCATCTGCATGAAGTCTGACAGAATGTATCCCACAATTTTTTTCCCATATTTTGAATTCCTTTAATTTTGATGTATACATTCTGCACCATGCTATAACAATAATAATAATTACTAACATTTATGTAGCGCCTATTTTGTGTAAGGTATATATTTATGTATTATGTGTTTCTCTAACTGCTTTGGGTGTATCTAGATCTCTTATTCTTATAGCAACTATAATTCCTGAAGAAAAAGGGCCAGAATGGTTTACATGTTCTAACATTGTAGATTAATGGTCTCCAACCTATGGCAGACATATCCCAAAAGGGCCACAGAAAGACCAATGATGGAGGGAGGTGTCTCACCAGTCAAGAGGAGGGTAGAAACAGAATACATTCCACCTACCATATAATAGTCAAATTTAAGGATTTTCTCCAATATACCATACCACCCTCATTCACTCATTAGTTCCCAATACTCCCCCACCATACTTTCATAGAAGCACAAGTTCCCAACCTCTCTCCTTTCACACCAAGTGTTGGCCCTAGCCAGTTATAATCTAGTCTCAATCTCTAACCATATACTACTGAGAAAATTATACCTCTACCAACCAATAAATGCCCATTTTGCTCCCCAGATTAGTTTATAGCTATGGTAACTCTTGTGGTTTTATTTTTTTTAATGTAGTTACTCCACATCCATTTTCACCAAGGCTGTTATAAAAGGAAAAGAAGCTACACCACAAAAGGAAGAATTTAGGCCAGATTTAAGAATAAACCCCATAAAGGGAAGAATTCTCAAAGCCTCAAAGTTTTTACTAGGGAATGTAGTGATATATCCTTTTCCCTAAGATTTATAAAATATAATTGATATATGTTTTTTTTTTTCTGGGCTGCTGTAAGTATAGTTCCTTCTTGAGATAAAATGATGGACTGAATGATGGGGGCTTAGGGTTTCTACCTTTCAACCTAAAGGTTTCTCGATCTCTGTTCCTTGATATTACAAAAATAATTTACCTAATGCAGGAGTAACAAGAATCACAGAAGTGGGAAAGGCAGCATGATGTGATGTTGTAGAAAGAGCACTGGATACCAGTAATGGCACTAATGAGTTGACTGGCCTTGAGCAGGGCATTTTCATTTGCTAGAACTTAGCTACTTCTTCAGTGCAACACGAGGGTTGGGAAAGATGATCCCTAAGGTATCCTCTACACCCCACAGCATTATTAGTGACACCTCCTCTATGACTTCTTTCATCTTTTATCTAGACATGATCCTTGTCTTCCAATCTCTCCAGCTGCTTGCCTCCATTTTATGCATTTAATCCTATTCTAATCTGGGTTAGATTTATTTATCTACATGCCACATTGAAATGCTAAAATATGACTGCCGAGGTCAAAGATACAATGATAGTGTCTTTTCCTTTTGCTAAGCCAAGATCCCAAGGAAAATGTCAAAGTCCTGCAATAAAATATCTCTGCCAAGATATTTAGGCTCAGGCTTCCATTGTGAGTACTGAAAACACATCCTAGAAGGACTAAATTAGATCCAATCATTCCATAATAATTTAAACACCCTGAAGGAATCAACACCGCAAAATCTTGTACAAAGTGAAGGGCACTGGTCAACATGTTCCAATTTACCAATGCAGAACCTATCTGACAATCGGATAAGCTTCAGTATTAGGCAGAAAAAGAAAGCGTCCTAAATAAACAAGAAAGAAGTAATGCTCTCTTGAGCAGGCATGTGGGGAGGTCAAATAGATTCAGAGGGACACATATAAACCTCCAAGACTCAATGTCAAAGACCCTGATTTCTTTCTTCCAGCAGGAGGGGTGGATTCTTTGATGTAGGGGCAAGGAAAGAATCTGGAGAATGAGTTGAGACAAATAGACATCATGGAATTGTCCTACGATTCTTGAGTTAAATAACACTGATGGCTGGCAGTTAGAAGCAGAGCAGTGATCACACACTACTTCATTTGAAAGCAAGGTGCTAGACATGATCAACTTCTCACTTTTGATAATTAGCACTTTCCAAATCATCCTCAGATACTCTTTCCAAAAGGGATGACTAGTCCCAGGTGGCTTTGAAGTAACCGCAAAAACAAGAAAATCAGCCCACTTCTCTAGACACTCATTCCCAAATTCAAAGCTGGTTAATGTGGCATGGCACAATTCAGACAGAAGATAATGGAGAAGAAGGGGCAATACCTCATTCCAACAGCTGACCTGGGATAAACATTGCCAAGGCCCACTGGAAACATACTCCAGAAAATTATATAGGCTATTTGTGGCAAGAAAAGAAAACCGAGTTCTAATCCAAAATTCTACCATCAAAAGAATGGTGGATACTTTTCACTTAAAAATATGTTCCGACTATGAAGAATAAAAGCATCTATTTGCTACTTTTACTTTCTGCTGTGGCCAACACATATCCCTGCAAGGAGGTTTGATGTTTTTTGCTTATCAATAAACCTCAAATACCACTGACTTAGATCCTAAATTCCCCAAAAGCTTTAATGCCCTAGAGTAAGACCAGTGGATGAGGCTTCCTAAATGTGGTATAAATTTTGAAGACAAACCAGAATTAAAGAAAACCCGTTGAAAAATATAAAACAAAGCTACATATTTTGAAAAAAAAAACTTCCATGACTTTGTGACCATTTTGAATATTTTTATGAGTAAAAATGCTAAAGATTTGTGGAAAACATTGAAGATCTAAGTCTTTTAAAGGGCAATAAGAATTATGTTCTTTGGCCAATGGATCAATAAGAAAAACTGGTTTCTAGGAATGGGTTTTACATGCAGCTGTCACTGATTTGTGTCACTGATTAGCTCCCTTTCCTTATGTTAAAATGGGCTTCGTATTTTCAAATTAAACACAACATCTAAAATATGTTCCCCTCAAAATTTTACCCTAATACATTGTTGTGGTACTGAAGTGGTAACCTGCATTCTCAAAAGCTCTATTATGAAAATCCAAGTTTTGAGCACATTTTCTCTACTGGAAAGATCTCACAGACAATCTTGGACCCACACTTCATCTGCTATTAGACACTGCATAGTTTAGGACTGAAAGGGTCCTTTCAGGTTAGTTCAAGAAGAGTTGAGCTCTCTGCCCAATACAACACATGAAAGGAAAATGAAAATGTCCATGATTCTTGTTTACATCCCCTCTACTTTTGTAGCAATGGGAAAGTGAAATAGAAGGGCCCAGAAGCCACTAAGAAATCACACAAAATTTCTTAAATCACCTACTGTTGTTTAGCCATTTATTACAGCAATATCCGAATCTTCATGAACCCTTTTGTTACATTCTTGGCAAAGACACTGGAATGGTTTGCTATTTCTTTCTCCCAGTCATTTTACAGATGAGGAAACTACGGCAAGTAGAATTAAGTGACCTAGCCAGGATCAAATAAGTAGGAAGTTTCTGAAGTCACATTTAAACTCATGTCTTCCTAACTCCAGGTCTGGCATTCTATCCATTTTCAGATATTGTAAATGGGAGATCTTTGTTAAGCAACCAAAAAATGGGCAGAACTGAACTACCTCCATATTGAAATTTTTACTATAAGTGTCATCAAAAGATTTTTTTTTAAAAAAATCAGCTTGACAAAATGATTGATCATTGCTACAACTTGGAGGCCAAATTAAGAATGTTGGGTAAGTCAATTTGTATTCTAAAAGCAACAATAATTTCATTGGACACCAGGGTCATCATACTTTTCATTGACCACTAGAAGGATAAATGAAAAGACCACCATAAGGATGTAGTTTGTGTGCCAATATTTGTAGCAGATGTTAAAGAAACTATGAAAGTCTACCATAATCTGAGGCTATTCTTCAAACCATGTCAGCATTACCTTGATACTTGATGAATTCAGTGTTAAAAAAGGAAAATGGAGAAATCCAAGACTGTGACTCAGATTATTACCATTTTATTAGTACATTTAACCGATAGAAATCATTAACCATAAAAGGGGCAAAAGAGGACAGAAACCATAGCAGGCAGTAAAAATTTGATCTCCACTATTGTCCCTTCCATTTCTAAATTATCAATTTATAACCTATGCCAAGAGAGTATGATGACAACCAGTGGCAACAATGGTTTACATTACAAATTTGACTGTAAAATATTTTAAAGGATGATGGTGAGATTTTACAAAGCTTATTACACACACACACATACACACACACACACACACAAAATGAAAACAATGGAGTAGAAATACAAGCATGTGGAAAGCTAGGCATTAGATGAAACTAAGTTGTCTTTTATTAAAAAGCTTTTTATTTTCAAAACATAGAAGTTTTCAACATGTTCTCTTTCAAAACCTGTGTTCCATTTTTTTCTCCTTCCCTTCCCTCCACCTTTTCCCCTAAATGGCAAGTAATCCAATATATGTTAAACATATTTCTATAATTACCATAGGTACCAAAAATCAAATCTAAAAGGAAAAAATGAGAAAGAAAAGCTATCAAATCTTTAGAACATTTGCAGATGAAATTGGGATGGGGGAAATGATTAAAAATGAAATAAATTTGCCAAATCTTTTTTTAATAGAAATGAATTATTGCCATAAACAAATATACAAATACCATATATGGACTCAATACTCTAATGTGTTGTATAAATAAAGGGATATGGCATTTGAGAAGAAAAGATTAAAAGGAACTACCGAATTTGACCAAGTACATAGAAGAAATCTGCCAAAGAGAAACCAGTTTTGAAGGTGTTGAAGCCTTGATTTAATATATGTATATACATATATATGTATATGTATATATACACATATATGTATATATACATATATATATGTATATCTGAAGGAGAAAATACCAAAATAATGAGGAAAAAATTCATATATTTTCATTACCCCTCTCCCAAAGGCACCTGAGAAGTGAGATCAAATGGATGTGTTCATTTATATGTCTGTGTACAGGTCCAAGTTATTCTTTATTAAAATATGAAAGGAGAAGCTTCCAGA
>JAJPUD010029666.1:0-13740 GCA_023553655.1 Myrmecobius fasciatus
ATGAAATGGGGGAGAGTAGTAATGAAAATAAACAAAGATGTATTACACAAAAATAAAAGAAAGTGAACAAAGATTAATATAGACAAGGGAATTGGAGGTGGGTGAGAGAGCACGAGGAATTGGAAATGAGTCAAGGAAGGCTTCTTTGAAGTGGCACTTACGGTGCATTTTGAATGGCCATGGGAAAATTCAGACAGCACTGAGGCATAAAGGGAGAGGGAGTGTTGAGCAATAGCTAGTTATTCAACCTGTCCGTAACTTCAATGGGAAGTGAGGGTGAAAAGGTAGATTGGAGTTAGATTGTGGAGGGTCTTGAATGCCAAATCAGTAGTCTCTATTTGATTCTAGAGGCAATAGGGAGCTACCAAAAGTGGCAGATGTATTCCTGAGCAGAGGAGAAACATAAAACTATCTGTACTTTAAAAGATTGGATTTTTTTTAGCTTTTATTTTTTATATTTGCTTATTTATTTAGCTTTTGTTTTTTTAGGATAAAATAAAGAAGGAAATGAGGATCAAGGATATTACTTAACAAGTCACTACAGTAGACCAGGAAAAAAAATGATGTAAACCTACACCAGGAGGAAGGAGATGAATGTGGAAGATGCTATTCAAGTAGCAGCACTGAATTTGGCATCTGATTTGGGGAGAGGAAAGAAGCAGGGAAATGAGAAGGAAAAGTTGGAGGTGATTCTGAAGTTACAAGCTGAGTGATTGAGAGGATGGAGGTAGAAATAGAAAAGTCTAGAGCAGAAAAATCAATTCTATCTTGGGCATGCTGGTTTTGAGATATCAAGGATATATCTAAGTGGAGGTACTCAGCAGACAATTCAACAAGTAGCAGCTTTCAGTATAGAAATTATGGTTGGATATCCTAATATTTTAATAAATTTTGTAGTCATGTGTATAGAAATCATAACTCAACCCAAGGATGGGTGAGATCACCATGGGAAGGTGTAGCAAACAACAGTCAGGCAGTCAGTACACATTTATTAAGTGCCTACTGTCTACCAGGCATTGTGCTAAGAACCCAGAAAAAGAAAGTATTGTGTAAGTCAGGAGAAAAGAAAAATTAAGCAGAATGATTCATTTATGTCAGAAGCTTCAGAGATAGGTCAAAGAGAATGAAGACAGAATAAAGGGCACGATCTTTACAAAGCTGGGTTATTTTTTAAGCTATTGGAGGTAATGAGTATTGACTACTATTTCTAGGAGTTTAAAAATGAAGGACAAGAAAGAGATAGGAGAGTGATAAAAATGATGTTTTTAGGAAAATTGCTCCTTTTGGGAAGGTGGGTTATAAAGAGGAAGAAGGAAAACTACTTTGGGCTGTTTTGCATGAGAAGGCCTAGAATAAAAAAGTAATTTAAATGGAAAGAAAGAAATGGATTTGAGATGTGTAGAAAGAACAATCGGTAGACCAGGAAACTGGTTAGATGAACCAAAGGAAACTCTAAAGTTTTATAACTAGATAACTAGAAAATTGATGGTTGGGAAAGAGCCAGTTTGAGATATGTTGCTCAGATTAAAAGGCTCTCAAATTTGGGAGAGGGGAGTTATCCTTGAAGGCAGTATTAGGTAACTCTCATTAAGAAAAAGTCTGATTACTATTTTTGGATAATTTAAGGTGCCCTATATTGAATGGAATTAAAAGTCCTGGAAACACTCAATAAATTAGAATTATCTTTTGAGACTCATCCAAATAAATTTACCACAAAGCACTGAATCTGATTCCATTAGATTGCAAGAAGTGAATGAGAAGAACAAGATTCAGAATTTCATGGAAGGTCACCAGCCAGGGATGCAGAACTGAACTCAGTATCTGAACAACAAAGAGATCAAATAAAGAGCTAAAATATGTAGAGAGTGCCATATGCAAAAGGGTTAGGGATTGATTCTGTAATTAAGTATACTCTATCAGGTTTTCCTTCTCAAATAGAATTGTTGAAAAACATTTACTTTCTGGGGCTTAGTGTTTCCCTTTAGAGCTCCACAGTTCACTTTAGGGTTCCCATCTCCACCTGAGACTGTTAAATTGGGACTGAATCAAGCTACACCTTTGTTAAAATTAGAGATTTTCTGAAATTCTTTCAGAAATATTTGCCACCCATACAGCTTTTCTCTTCACATTACTCATGAAATAGTCAAGAAATGGCATCTTAATCCTACTAAAAGATGCTAAAAGGCACCCTTAACTATATTTCATAATAATGGAAATGTGTTATGTGCTTTAAAAAAAAACCACTGATATATAATTTTCAAGTTCCATAGAAACTTGACATTTTAGGAATCATCAAATCAGTATACCTTAGACCAAAATTCATAATTATGACTTTTAGATTTTTTTTTAATACAGTGAAAATTTGATGCAACTTTCTTTTATGTAAACCACTAAAACACACACACACACACACACACACACACACACACACACACACACGAGTTCTATGAAGATGATTTCTTAAGGATTTATTAACCAAATATAAAGTTTAAGCTTCATAAGTCTTCTGTGTCCAAGCAAGATTTTATTTGATATGGTTCAGCTGCCAATAAATAGAACATGATGCCAATATCGTTTTTTTTTCCTGATCGTGGCACCCTATACTTCTCAGGTACTTTGACATTCTACTTCCATTATATTTGTGTATTTGCCTTATTCTCTCTACTAGTTTATAAGCTCTCTCAAGGTCTTCTTTAGCTCTATATTTCTAGCATCTAATACATCTCCAGAATATAGTAGATACTAAAAAAAAAATAATGTTAAATTGAACCAAACTTCTAACATAGAGAAGTTTTTCAGTCAATTTTCCAGATTTCTAGACACCTGGCTGTTAAAACCTAGAGTCTTAGGAAAGTGGCCTCTAGCACCTATGGTAGTTGCTGCCTTAGGGATATTTTTGTAAGGATGGTTTCATTCTTTGTAACTATATCCATAATACTTATTTACAATGCCTGAAACATAGGTGAGTCAAATATTCTAAAAGTTAGGTATAAAAAGAGAGGTAATTATTTATCCCTAATACTTATTACAATGCCTGAAACATAGGTGAGTCAAATATTCTAAAGGTTAGGTATAAAAAGAGAGGTAATTTATTTTTCTTAGACACACTATAGTTTTTCTACATTAGCAAAAGTCCACTTCTTCCTTGATTAAGAATTTGTACTCATCTGATTCTATTTCAAAACTGGAATTATAAGGAAATTTTTCCTGGCATTAAGACTAAATTTGCTACTTTGCAATTTCTTCCTACTTCCCCTAGGCCTGCCTCTTGAAGCCCAAACAAATATATTCTTCTTCCACACAACAGGCTTGGAAGTATTTTAAGACAGTTATCATATAATCCTCCAAACCTGTTGTTTAAGCGGTATTCATAATACAGGCTTAAGACCCTTCCCTATTCCACTTGTCCTTCCTCTGGACAATTTGTTCTTCATCAATGTCCTTCCAAGAATATGATTAAAATAGGACATAACCCTCCTGGTGTATTCTAAACTGGAGAAAATACAGCTAGACTCTTACCTCCTCCTTCCCAGAACTTCTGCTTTTCTTGCTGTAGCCCAAGGTCACATTTGTCTTCTTGGTTTTTGTGTCCCCTTCCACTCCTGTGGAATTTGTAATCCACTGAAACCCCCCACAACTGGTGCTGTGAGGTTGATTTCTTGATTTCTTGAGCCCAAGTATTATTTTACATTTACCCCAATTAAATTTAATGTTCCTCAACTCAGCCCCATGTTGTGACCTATCAAGTTGTTTGGGGATCCTGCCCTGGCTATCCAGTGTGTGAGCCTTCCTTTTTTTCACCCTGCCAACTTGGAGTTCATATTTTATGAACATGCTGCTTCTGCCTTCGGTCGAGCCAGTGGTAGAAAAGTCAGACAGCCCTGGTTGAGCACAGATTCCCCATTTCAGGTCACTTCAGCTCCACTTTATCAAGCATGTAGTCCATGCCAGGTTTAGAGCCAGGTGCTAGGGATATAAAAACTTGGGAACTAGCCCTACCTCCTAACCTAAAAAAGGTGGCATCTGCTATGGGAAAAGAGCATGTATCCTCATAAATCAGTACAAAATAGAAAACCATTTCTGAAGGAAGTACTACCAACTGGGAGAACTGAGAAAATCTCATGGAAGATGCAGCCCCTGAAAACTGGGCCAAGTCTCAAAGGTGGCCAGGAATTCCATAAGGCAGAGGGGATATATTCCAGACATAACAGTACAACCTCTACAAACTCACAGAAGTGGGAGATAAAATCTTTGCAGGTAGAGATTAAGAAAGGGCAGAAATTGGAATCAGTCTAAAAAAGTAGCTTAAACACGGACTGATAAGGGCTTTAAATAACAAACTGAGACATTGGTATTTTAGCTCAGAAACAGCAGGAAACCACAAAAGCTTCTTGAGCAGGAGAGTATTATGGTCAGATCTATGAAGGTAGAATTCAAATCCCAAATCTGTGTCTCTTTCCACTATAGCAACTGCCCCTCCATGATCACAACATTCCCTTCAATATCTGTGACTTTGATTTGATTCTGAGCAAAATATGACTTTTCAATTTTACCCCTTCCACCCCCCATAAATTGAAAATATATAACAATAAAAAATATGGATGTACAACTTGCTTATGATGACTAATTTACCCATGACAGATCATAAAGACTGTTAACTGAGACATAGATGGGATATGAAATTTGCTGAAGGAAGGAATACCAATGCCAATAAAAACACAGATGTTTTGAAATGTTTAGATAGATAGATAGATAGATAGATAGATAGATAGATAGATAGATAGAGGTTCACTTCTCTTTGGCAGTAGCCAGGTAGATAAGTTTTAGAAGAAAATGGCAGTTAGGTGACCACAGATTTAAAAAAAAAAAAAGGATTACAAGAATTGGAGCTAGGAAGACCTGAGTTCCAGACCTACCTCGGACATTTAATAGCTGTAGATCCCTGGGAAAGGCACTTAACCTATTTCCTTAGTTTCTGTGTCTGGGAGGAAATTGAAGTTGAAATCCATGTCCTCTAGGATTCCTTCATTTATAATCTGTAATTTCCTGGTTCTCTGACCCTCTCATTATACCCCAAAGAAATGTCATCTAATGAGTTAGTCCTGTAGTAAAAAAAAAAAAAAAAAAAAAAAAAAAAAAAAAAAAGGTTTCTCTAAGTATTTTTTTAGAGTCTTGACACATAAAAGAACCATTTTCCAATGGATCTTCACTCATTTTGAAAAGAGCTTAGTTTGGGTCCAGTAATGCAGAGACCCCTTATTCAGCAGGTATTTACTGCCTGTTCCTTGCAAGCTCCTCCCAACACTCTTGGGCTGCTTTTTTCCTTGTGAAACAGGGATGAGGCAGTGTACTTGAATGTCACAGTGCATGAGGAGGTTCACGGAATTCCCCATTCTGCCCCGGGGAGATGCTCTTTTTGATGCTCTGTGTGTTGAGTAGAGTGGAAGTACATTATTTGTAGAAAGTGGCTTTCAGTGTAAACCATAACCACAGAGGTACATCTCTGGTTCATTATAAGATTTGATGCACAGGAAGTGTCTGGGTCTAACGAGAAAACTTTTTAACTTTCCAGATGACAGAACAAAGGAAGCAGAAACAGAGAATTGGCCTTCTAGGACATCCTCCTCACATGAACGTCAACCCACAGCAACCAGCATAAGTCAATGAAATAAAGGGGTAGTATTTAACCATTATTATTATTATTAATATTATTACTATTATTAATAGCGTGAATAATGCTAACCAGAGGTTCAGATTCAACCACTAAGGCTACATCTGTGTGTTTAGTACATTTGTAAATACCCAGTTTTATACTGTATGTATATGATTGCTACTATAAAGGTTTGGGTATATGTATGTAATTAGAAATGTTGGCACTGTGAGGTTTCATTTGTGCCAAAAAATATATATATATATATCAAAAATGCCTTTTTTTGGGAGGACTAAAGAAAGCACCTGAATTGCACTTGAACAGGATTATAGATTTAAAAGTATGTGACCTGTATTTTGTATTTAAAAAAAACTAGAATAGCCAGTATTTATGTTTTTATACAATTGTGCAATATGAATTATGCAATCACAACATGTTTGTAACTCCTGAGTGTCCAAAAGGGAGTGCACATCTTTGAAGCTGGTGTGTTAATACTCTGTAATAAATGGTTAAATATCAGGCAAAGAAAGCAGCTGCCAAATTGTATTTGTAGCGAGTTTCAGGCCCCTGGGCATTTTGTACTACGTAATGATTCCATGAGGATGCCATTTCTTGTTGCTGGTAGCATTCGTGTTCTATCTCTCGGTGATGTTGCTGGAAAGCTATGAGCTCTTGAATTGGTATCCATAGGGAAAAAAAAGTTCTTTTAGTTTTATACGTTATTTTATGCTTCTAAATTATGATTGATCAAACTGATGATTTCTTTAAAAGCAAAAGGGCAAAGTAGAAGCTCAGGCAAAAGCTTGTAAAGAAGTTAATGAATTTCTTAAAGGGAACTTTTTTATGCCAAGTTGAGGATGAATGCACACTGCTGGCCAGTCAGTGTCATCTCCTGGGGGGTGGATTGTGCCATGCTGTAAAAGAACGAATAAATGATGGTTTCTAGATTCACCAATCCATATGAAGGATTGAGTTTTTTTATTTCATCATGTGCGACATGCTGTATCAATTAGAAGTTTTAAACAGACATGCATTATACCAATTCAAATATAAATTATATCCCATTAGGACTTGTAGTTGAGCACTAACATGTAATACTTGTGAACGACCCACAATTTGGTTTTGGTTTTGTCACTTGATTTATTTTTCTTGATGACTGAAAAAATATGGAAGGAAACATTTTTTATGTCGCCTAGTTTTGTACATGGACCTCATTTAAAAAAAAAATGATTTCTCTGCAAATAGTTTAAAAATGTACTGAAAGCAGAGTTACAAAATGAGCACTACTAAAGTTTGTAAATGCTTAAATAAAAATAGATATTTAAATAAATGATGCAGAATACTACTATATGGTGATAGACTGATGGTATCTGTTTGGGGAGAATTCAGTGTTTCTTTCCACATATATATACTGCACATAAATTTTCTGTTTAAGCTAGAGGTTTTTTTTTTTCCCCAACAGTATTTTTTGTTGTTTTTTTCAATAGTATTTATTTTTCCAAATATATGTAAAGATACATGTGAACATTCATTTTTTTAAAGTTTTGTGTTCCAAACTTTTCTTCCTCCTTCTCTTCCCTCCCTCTTCCCCATGACAGCAAGCAATTTGATATAGGTTAAATATATACAGTTCTTTTAAACATATTTCCATATTTGTCATGTTGTGCAAAAAAAAAAGATGAAAAAGAAAAAAAAAAGCAAACAACAAACAAACAAAAAAAAAAAAGTGGTGAAAATCTTATGCTTTGATCCACATTTAGTCTCTGTGATTCTCTCTCTAGATGCGGATAGTATTTTCCATCCCAGATCTTTTAAAATTTAGGCTAAGTTTCAATAAGCAGAAATAAAGATACAGATAAACATCAATTGCCTGATGGTGTGAAGTATGAAGGAATACTCTGCTCCCCTTAATTCTGCTGAGAACAGCTACCTCTGAGAACCAAGATATGGACATGTGTAACACAATATTCATTCATTCTTCTACCACAGTGATTGTCACGCAGGCTGTCATGACAACCTGGTATGTGTCCCAACACAAAGCTAGGCGTGTTTGTCTGCTTCTACTGCCTTAGATTCATTGGGTAATCAATCTGACTTGGCTATCTGTAATCCAGGAGTGTCCCTGACAGCAGTGGTAAACTCTCAGTGATGGCATTGTGACAAGAGACTTTCTAGCAGGGAGAGCTTTGACTGAAATATGGCCAGAGAACCCTCTCACTCTCCTGCAGAGAAAGGGGCCTTTTGCCAAATGCCCTTCTGACCCTCTTTCCCGTATGCTCTGATAAAGAAGAATAATTGTCACCTACAGTTGGGAAATGGGTCACATAAAACATTCCCAATTAACTCAGCAGTTTTCACTGCAATTGCAGTGGGGGTGGTGATAAATTATTATTAATTCACCAGTAAGTAAGTTCATTGTTTTAAAGTATTGTTCACCCCCAAGATATTTGAAAGTGTGTATCTAAAAACAAAGAAATAAATGATACTATTGCTGAAACCTCTGAGACAGGCAGAGACAATCTTTGCCGACTTTGACCAGCTTTCTTCCCTTTCTCTCTCAAGTTGTCCAATACAATACAGACCTGTGGCATGTACAACTTGTTTCCCAAGTCTTACCGTGTTCACTGGAAAGTTCTGCATTGACATGTTCAGGATATAGCACTGATGGGTTTGTCATGTTTCATTTGAATCCTGTCACTTAAGATACAGATCTTGGTTCAGTTTGCCAGTCTCAGCAAAACTGAAGTGGAATAGGAATGTCCCTACCCCCTACGTGCAGTGGTTCAGTTTGGGAATGAACACTGAAACCCAGTAAATACCTGGCAAACCAGAGTCTGAGCCACAAGCTCGTACCTCCTTTATGGTAGAGTGATGACCCACCTTCTGGGTGCTTCTTAATACTGATGCTTCTTCATAGGTATGAGATCAAGTCACTATCAGAGCCAGCTCACCACATCCAAATATAGTGCTATGAAGTGGATTAGTGACCAAGGGCTATATTCTTATATGCTTCTAAAATAACATGTTCTGAGTCAGGCCAGCATTTTTTTCAATTTTTCAGCTTCTTGCTTAATTTTAGATGGTTACAATTTAACCATTAGTTACTATTAGTTCCTTAAAGTATACAATATATATAGTGTGCTCTTACTATTTATGAATGTGCTACCAAAAAGTATACTAGTTACTATTATTTAACCATCCGTCTTTCCCTAGCACAAATGCTCTAGAACTCATGTAGATTTCTTGATAACTCTCATCTATCTTTGTAAATCCATTTATATTTTCCTAATATACATATTAAATAGCATTCCTTTTCTAATTTTTCCTTAAAATTGTCTCAAGTTAGTCTTTTTTTTTCTTCCTGCCAATAAAGTTTCCATTCATTTGTTCAAATCCTATTGCACTAATTGATATTCCATCCTGTTTTAGTGACACTTCACTTTTTCCTAGAACTGTGCTTTTCCCCCAGTTAACTTCCTTTATTCCCATTCTTTCACAATTTGATTCAACTTGTTTGGTTTGCTTCCAGGATCATGTTCCTCATTCATTGTTCTCATGATTCCTTTCAACATGTTGCTTATTTTAGTTGTACTTTCTGAAAATGAACTGCTGATGAATTTGACTCCCACATTATATATATAAGACTGGGCATTTTACTCTGCTCAAGTTAACATTTCTTAACACATTGGTTAAGCCAGAAAAGACATTCCTTATTTGTGGAAATTATCCCACAAGTTAGTCCTTACTGTAGCAAACTGAACAAAACTATGTGAGGAAATTTCCATAATCTATCAAAAATATAAGGAAATGCATACTTTAAACTCATAATGCTAGATTTCCGCAACCTTCTATTATGAATGGTTTAGATCAGGAATTGACATGAGGACATCATATCCAATATAGTACGCTGAACAATAACACAATTCAAGTCATCCAGAGGTCAATTAGGAGCTGGAACAGCCTTTTTTTGTAATCATATAATCTACTCCCTTCATTGAATAGATGGGAAAACTGAAGCCTAGCTAGCTTATTCCTATATCAGGATGAGAAACTAGACATCCTGAATCACAGAATGCAACTTGTTTTACTATGGAATACAGCCTCCTTGCCACAGTAGGGCCTAAATGATAGCTTACCAAAATCATGTGGTTCAAATCTGTAATCCCACCCATCTTCTTATAGAAATAGAAAAGCTCATAGATATTTAATATTTTAATTAGGGTGTATCTTAACAAAATTAATTTATGCCATGTTTTCTTTTCAAGCATTCAAGAGGATCTGCAAATTATAAGGCACTGAGCTATTTCAGTTCTAGCATTTAAAACTGGTTTATTTCTGTACAAAGTATCAATTAAATTCAAGCATTTATTAAGGAACTGTTATGTGTGGGGGAACTTATATCAACATGAAAGGGTTCCCATGAAAGGGTGGCCTCTGGGCTAAGCCTGGAAAGAAGCAAAGGATTCTGAGCAAGATGGGATACAGATTTTAGGGAATAGCAAGAGCAGTGTGGATGTAAGACTATGTGTAGTGGCATATGGAATGTCAGGAAGGGTAGCCTGGAGCCAGGCAGAGAGGAGTTAGTTCTATTCTAAAGGAAATTGGAAAGTTACAAAAGAAACATGATGTGGTCAGCCCTGTGCTTTATGCCAACTGTTTTGTGAGCTATGCATGTGGAAGATATACTGAGGAAGGGAGATTGAGAAAAGGAAGACTAGTTAAAAAGCTACAGGAATCATCCAGGTGAGATAGGATGAGCACCTCTCTGGTACTGGTGGTACAGGTGAGGGATGACAGAAAGTGATTTGAATAGAAGTAAGATTTCCATCCAACTCAGGTAGATGGAAGAATGGTGCTTCTCTCAACAGAGGGACAGATTGGGGGGAGGGAGGGGATAATGAGCTCCTTTTGAGACATGAATTTGAGATGCTGATGGGACTTCCAGGTGGCCAGCAGACAATTAATGATCTCAGCAAAGAGATGGAATCTGTGTCATCTGTAAGAACCCAATAAGCATTTGTCACCTAATACACTTTTCAGAAAGGAATTAGGTTTTTTTTTCAATTTCATATAATGTGGTTTTCTGTAGTGAAAATATGTATATGTGGAGACAGACTTTATCTTAAGCTGTCAGGTGTTTTTATTAGTAAACTTGACTTTGCTTTTGCTCTTTATAATGGTAATTTGTCAGCAACCAACAAGAATGCTGGAAAACCCCTGTGAAGATTTCAATTTTACAAAAAGTACCCAAAATTCCACTAGTTTTGCATCACAAAGTAGTGGTTAAAGTAAAGGTTTGAGTAAAGTGCCATGAATGTGGTTTTTGTGGGCGGTTATCTCTCAGAATGACTATTAGGACTCACTCACCAGTTATCTGACAGGGGAGATCTAAAATGACATCTATAAATATGACAAGTGTAACAAATATCTTTCCACCCCTGGTACTCTTGCCACATGATCAATCATCGTGTATCGTGCCACAGGTGCCTAAAAACATTCTTAAAAGTTTCTAAACTAGGAATGAAGTCATAAAAAAAAAAGAGAGAAGTAATACAAAAGCACTTGCTTCCAATTCATTTCCAAGGATGGCCAAGGAAAGTCATCAACTAAATTCTTCAACAGTATCTACACGAGCTTTACCTGTCAAGACAAAGGTTTTACTCACTGGTGAATTACATTTAAAATCATTACCAAAGATTGAGCACTGAAATTGGAAGTGGTTTATTTTAAGGTCATGACAAACTAGCATGAACAAGAGGATTTTAACTCCGAGAAGTGAAACTGTCTCATCTCCGCTGGCTGGAAAGAAAACAAGATAAAAACCACTCAAAAATAATGTAAAGGTTAAGAAAACCCCTATGATGATTTTGAAAAAGAGTCTCCAAACATAAGCTGTGTATCCAGCATGCGGAAATAAGGGTACAGAACTTGTAAACAGCTCCCACATTTTAAACTGAAAATATAATGAATGCTCCTGTGGGCAGAATTTGGCACAGAAAAAGATACTGCTGCTCTGGCCTGGCCAGTTTTTATGTAGCCTTAATTTAATCCATTTAAACTGTGTTCTATGTTAGCTTCCAAGTCAATAAGATGGATATGTAAACCAGACCAACTTGGAATGAATGAATGTTGAAGATTTTCAAGGTACTTTTTGTGACAGTTCTCGGAGAGGGGGAAAAACTCAAAATGGAATACTGGATGTGAACAAAATGAGACTGTCTAGATGACAAGTTAAGTTTGGAGTTATGCTGATGACAGGAACTCCCCTTATTCACTGCCTTGCCTTCAATCCCCTGGGCATCTTTTTAAAAATTTTTTTTTTCATCAAATGACTTAGTTTTTCTGTCTCCTAGTAGAGTGATCTTAAGTCACTTTATATCTCTGAGACTTAGTTTTCTCTGGAATAAACATAGGGTAGGGGCCAAAATGTAATGTTTATATGTATGAGCACTAGATAGGAAGTCCAGCTTGAATGCAATGATAGGGAATGGACTTTGGCCTAAGTGACAGAAGGCTAAAAGGCAGATGAATATGTGGATTACCCGAAATCACCCACCTGCATTCTGCCTGAGCCATATCTTTTAGGCTAAATGTTTACATAGGACCTATCACCTTCTCCCCCAACCAAGAAAGGAGGAAGATGGAGGCCTCCTAGGACTCTCCTCCATTCTTTCTCATTCAGAATAGGCCAACATCTAGAAGGGCAGATGACAGAAATGACTGTGCTTTTAAGGGGGGAGGGGAAGGAATAAGGAATTTGCTCAATCCACTGTCCCTCACCACCAACAAAAACCTAGAGAGATCTTTTATTTCCTCAATTGCATTGTATCAAAGCAGTTTATACAAATTTGTGGAAATAACTCAACATTTATAAAGCACCTGTTCGCAAGGTTCTGAAACTACAAAGACAAATAAAATGGTCTCTTTCCTCCCAAAATTTATATTCTACTAAACTTGCATAATTTTAAAAAATAGGGTGATAGGTTTTACCAATAGAATCGAGACCAAACAAATTTCTCAATTTAGCTGAAGCCCATAAACCCCATTTATATGAACCTTAAATATTGAGGGGAGTATCCTAAACATTCTATTTTTAAATTAAAATATCCAAATTAGATTATTATCAAGTTAGACTTTGTTTAGAGAAGAAAGCTGCAATAAATTCATGTTCCTCAAAAATACATCAACCTGCCATTCATTCACTGAAGATTTTGAGCACAGAATGTCATGATCCAGATCTGTGCTTTTTGATTTACTGACTACCCTTAAAGAAAATTATTCTAGTAGAATTATGAAAAATGGAAAAAAGGCAAGAAGTGGAAGGGGGGACATAAGGTTATTGTAATAGTTGACATAGATGAAATAATGCCTGAACTAGGTTGGTGGCCCTAGGAATAGATAGAAAATAAAATTAAAGAATATTTTGCAGATAAGATTAAAGTTGCTGGATAAACTAGATAGGAGAGGGAGAGAGAGGAAAGAATCAAGGATAATGTCAACATTGCAGTCATAAGCATCCAGGCAGTGGCTGTGCCAGACAGAGAACTAATAAAGTCAGAAGTTGTAGCAAATTAGAAGAGGGAAAAGGAAGTGGTCCAGTTTAAAACAGGGGCAATTAGCCTTTTTTATGAGTCATGATAAAGCCTAGACCTCTTCTCAGAATAATGTTTTTAAATCTGTAAAACACATAGATCATCAAGAAAAGCTATTATATTGAAATAGTCATCAAAATACTTTTTAAAAACAAGTGAATATAGCTAATAGGCCAGTTTATGACCTATGAGAAAGCTATTGGAATAGACCTGATTGACAATGAAAAATGAGAAAGTGTCTGAACTAGAGTGGAGCCTGTATATTGGAGAGATGGGGACTACCATGAAGAATGCTGTAGACTTAGAATGGATAAGACTTGACAACTGTTAGAGCAGCAGAAGTCAGAAGTGAAAGTTGAAATCAAGATTGGGAACTTTGGTGACTGGAAAAATGGTGATATCCTCAACAAAAATTGGGAAATTTGCAGGATGAATTTGGAGGTGCGGTGGGGAAATAGAAATTTCATTTTGGATATGTTGAGTTTAAGATGCCTGTGG
>JAJPUD010029667.1:0-13739 GCA_023553655.1 Myrmecobius fasciatus
TTCTTATTAACCCCATTTACCCCAGGCGGGTGCACAGGGCCCTGGGCCAGGGACCCTTGGGGAGACGGCCGCTCCCTTTCCCCTGAGCCCCTGCCCGCTGTCTGCCAGCGGAGAGGCCACCAAGCCAGAAGGCTCCCGGCCTGGGGAGCCCATCTCCGGGGGGCCTTTGGGGGCTTCCTTCTGCCTGCGTCTGGTGGGGGAGGTTAGGTTACCTCCGCCAGTACTGAGGGCAGTTTGTTTTTCTTTTTGGCTTTGGCTGCTACCATTGATAGGCCGTGCTCCGGCGCCAAAGAAAGGGCCCGATTGTGCTCTGAACCGCAGCCAGCATGCCGGAGCGTCAGGCTTCCCAGAAGGACTCTGTGGTTGGCTGCGGGTGGGCAGTGGATGCTTCTGCCCTGGGGCACTGCCTGTCACTTAAGGGGGCCCCAGCCTGGGCTGTAGGAGCCTCCCTCTGGCCCCGTTTAGGCCTGGTGGTGACGGGAGGGCTCCTGGCACCTGGGGGTCCTCAGTTTGGGGGATGGCTTTTCCCAGCCACCAGCTTGCCACTGTAGGAGGATTGCGCGGCGTGCCCGAGGGATGGATGCTGAATCTTCCTCCTCCTCCCCTGCAAATGAGGGTCTTCTTAGGAGCCCCATGGCTCCTGCCCAGACCCCTCTACCTTTCCAGTTTGGCTCTAGCCCTCACACGATTGCCCAGTTTCAGAGGTGGGAGGGGTCTTTTAGGTTAACCCCCACCCAAATCCTTACTATGACCACACACACTCAACCCAGTGGGCGTCCATGCCATCCACCTTTTCATTATTAATCTGATGAATAAACATGCATTTATTAAGTGCCTACTATATGCGGGGAGCCTGGACTATAAAGCCTTAGCAGCACAGGACTGAGCCTCCGTGGAGGCCTTCAAGCAGAGGGAGACCCTCGCCCCTCTCGGGAGGGTCCTGCCCGTTTTTGGACAGCTCAGACTGCTAGAAGTAGCACTGGAGGCTGAGTGGAACCTTCGCTTTAGGGAAGGAAGATGCATTAATATTGATCCTCTCTGAACACAAGAGCCGCCCCTTCTCTTCCCTCCTGTCTGCACCTGGAAGCTCCTGGGCACCTCAAAGGTGACACGTCCTGAATGGAATTTATTGCCTTCTCCGCCCCATCACAGAGGGAGCTCCCCGGGACTTGCCAGATTTTGATCTTTCTGTGAGGAAACTGCCAGATGCGTCACCTCCGAGTCATCCTTACCCCTTACCTCTCTCTCCCCCTCCCCTTGCCCAGCTAGTCGCCGGGGCTCGCCCGTTCTGCTGGCATCTGCTGCCCTTCTCACTCACAGGCCCGAGCCATACAGACCCCTAACACCTGAATACTCTTGTATTCACCGCCTGGGTTGCACGCGTTATCCCCCCAGATCCTTGAAAGTAGGGGCTCTGAACCACACATGTGCCTTCTCAGTGAGGGGCGGGATGGGGGGGAGCAAGGGAGAGAATCTGGAACTCAAAGTTTTAAAAACCAAAATTAAAAATTGATTCATGAGTAACTGGGGAAAAAGCAAAATATTAAATGAGAACAAAGTAGAAAGCAGACACTATTTTGTGGTGGAGGGAGAGAGACAGACAGACAGACAGAGACAGAAAGAGACAGAGAAAGAGAGAAAGAGACAGAGAGACAGAGACAGAGACAGTCGAGAGAAAGAGACACAAAGAAAAAGATACAGAGTGACAGAGAGAGACGAGAGAGAGAGAGAGAAATAGAGACAGACACACAAAGAGAAAGAGACAGAGACAGAGAGACAGAGAGACAGAGAGAGAGAAAGAAGTAGAGCAAGTACATCTTCACGCCCGGCACTCTCTGGGTAGGTGTCCGAGACCTGCCTGGAGCGGCCATGAGCAGCCTCCTGATTGGTCCCCGTGCTTTGGAGCCCATCTGTCCTCATTGGCACATCCACACTGGGACCCGGACTTCATTCTCCTGCCCCGAGACCTTCATGGCCTCCCGTTGCCTCTGCCCTTCTCTGCCATATAAAGCCCTTCCCAGCCTGGCTCTCAGCCCCTGCCCGTCTCAGTCTTTGGCCCTTGGCCCTTCCTGAGCTTGGCTGCCTCTGGCCCCCCCCTTTCATGAGCCCCCCAAGCCTTCCCCGATGGCTGCCCCCCATTGCGAGGTCTCCCCCTTTTTTAATGGCCGTCTCCCTGCCCAGAGGCCCCAGAGCACAAGCTCCTTGGGGGCAGGCCCCTCCCGCCTGAGCCAGGCTTCTGGCGCAGTGTTAATAAAACTTCGGAGCGGAGCCCCTAATGGGTGCCCCAGAAGACAGCCCTCCGCCTCCTGAGCGCCCCAAGTTTGGGGCTCCTCCGGCGCCCCTCCCCGTGCTCCCTCTTCCATGTTGGAAAGCTTCTCCCCCTTGGGGGCCCTTTCTGGGCCTTCGGGCTGCAGCCAGCGTCCCTCCAGGCAGAACAAGGCCGTTTCTTCCGCTGTTACTGCATCCATCCATTCTCTCTTCTTTTGGCTTTGGCCCCGGGGCAGACCCGGGATCCCCTCCTCCTCTCAGCCGCCTTGGGCAGGGAGCTGGGTGCGAGACCTGCCAGGGCTGCCTTCCTTCATTCAGAATGGGGGGTAGGTGGGCACAAAACAGGCCCCTGGGCCAGCCGGGAGCGGCTCAGGCCTGCCATGGCCGCCGTCCTCCCCGGGTGCCCGTGCTCCAGCTTCGCCTTGCTATGGGGCCCGCCCGTGTCTCCTCCCCACGCCCAGGCCCCTTCCCTTGCACACGCACACACGCGCACACGTGTGGTCACATGTATCTTGTATGTCATGTGTATCACACTTATGTCCAACTACACAGAAACTCGTGGGACATGCATGTACATGCACACATGTATACGTGTAGTTGTGCTGTGTGTGCATGTACGTGTGTAATATGTACCGCAGCTACAAACGCACACACGAACACGTGCACAGAGAAGTCCTGTGTGCATACATGGGCATATGCACGTGCGTATGCAGGGAGGGCTGTGTGTGTGTGCACATGCGTGTGCTCGTGGAACACGGGGACCTCTCCAGGTTTCAGGGGGACTTGGTTCTGATAAATGACACGTCCCATACAACGGGGACCTTCACGCTGGAGAAGCGGAGGCAGCGAAGGAGCCGCCGCATCAGCTGGAGGCTCCGAGGGTTAGACCGAAGGTGGTGGAGGCAATGGCGGCTTTTCTCCCGGAGGGGCAGCCCCGAGGGGAGACCTCGGAGAAAAGGGGCTTTTCCCGAGCCCGGGGAGCCGCCGGAGGCGGGCCAGAACTCCTGCCGCCTGGCACTGCCGAGCTCTCTGCAGAGTAGCCCGGCCCAAGTGCGTCCGGCCCGGCTCGGAGCCCGCGGGGGCTCCTCGGCTAATTCCGGCCTCGCCCGTGTGTGACGGCTCTTCTGCCCCAGGCGTGATGGCCACTGATGCATACCTGTGTGCGCTGAGGCCACTGCCCAGGGTCACACAGCTAGGACAGTGAGTGTCTGAGGCCAGATTTGGACTCCTCCCTCCTGACCTCAGGGCTGGGGCACTGCCCACTGCGCCACCCAGCCGCCCTGGCATTCTGAAAGCTCTAACACAAAGCGCAGGTGCCGAGTCCAGGCCGGCCGCCGTCCCAGAGCTGACCACCCTGCGCCTGCCCGTGCTCCGCTCACACCTTTCCTTGCGTGCGGCTGAGCTGGGGCGCCGAGGGCCGCTCCAGAGCTCTTTTGTGGGGGAGGCCCGAGGGATGGAGGCCAGCCTCGCCCTTCCCGGCCGCTGACTCCCTTTGTCGGCCCTGCCTGGCTCTGGGGCAGTGGGGAAGCTCTGGGAGCCGGGGCCTCCTTTTTGGGTTCTCAGGGAGGAGGCGCACGGAGCCGACTGCTGATTAGAGCTGGTCCCCGGCGCGCCGGGCCCGCCTCTGTGGGCTCTCAAGAGCCGCCCAGGCTGGCGATGGCGCAGGGCGCGGATCGGGGCCTGCAGGACGGCCGTTCTCAGGGCCGCAGCCACATGTGGGAGGCCTTTTGAGTGAGCCAGGCACTTGGGAGCGAGGTGTTGGGCCGGGGGTTCGCACTCGGCTCCCTCGCAGCTGCTTCAAGTAAAAGTAAGGGATCCTTCGGACCCCAAAGCGCTCCCACTGCCCGGACACCGGCACCGCGGCTCCCGGCCAGGCTTCCCGTCTGGGTCTGTGGCGGCTCTGGAGGCTCCATGGGAGACGGGAGTGCTCCAGCAGCCGGAGGGGGGGAGGGGGGGCAGGGGTCCGGTTTGACTGGAACCGAGAGCTGGGGAACCGCCGAAATGAGAGAGGCTTCCTGGCCCCGGTTACTTAGCAGCTCTGGGCCACCGAGGCTGGACCTGCGGTCTCTGGTCAGGGCTGAGAGCATCCTGGGAGACGGGACCTTGCTTATCATATTCTCCTTTCCTTCCTCCCTCTCTCCCTTTCTCCTTTCCTCTCTTCCTTCCTTCCAACCCTTCTTTCTCAGTGATCCTAAGAGACCTGGGTCACCCCAGATCTGAGAGACACATGGGATTTAGCAGAATTTCTGGAGCCAGGCCAGAGGCTGAGCTCCACTGGGAGCCAGGGCCGCCTTTGGGGAGCTCCAGGAGGGGCTGCCGTGCTTGAATTTTTGACTTGATGTGGTCCCTGCCTGGAGATGCACTCACTGCCTCCTGACTCCCCCAAATGCTGCTCCCCCAAACGCTGCCTCCTGACCCCCCTTCAGCTGCTTCTGGGGATGAGCATTTTGGCTCCCGCTCCCCAGGACAAGGACATTTCCTGTTGCCCAGTGCCTGGCACACAGTAGGTGCTTAGGGAGAGGTTGTGGTTCGATGGAAACCAGGCCAGTGAGGGTTGGCGGCTTTGTCCCTGTGCGCCCGGCACGAGGGCCGGAGGGGCCCCTCGTGGCCGTCCCCCCGTGCCCTGGCCGGCCTCACTCTGGGAGTAGAACATTGGGCAGCGGGCCCCATGGGCCCCTCCTCGGCTCTCTCGGGCCTTCAGGAAGGGCCAGAGCTGGCAGAGAGTCCCACCCTGGCTGCAGCACTGGGGGTGTCCGGCGTTAGCCAGGACGGTGGTGGGCGGAGAGAGGTCCGAAGCCAGACAGAGGGAGAGGCCAGGGCGAGCGGGGCGACCCCTGTCTGATAGCCTCGGGGGCAGGGCCGGCTGTGCAGAGAAGGGGAGCCTGGGCCCCAGGAGATGGGGGGGACAAGGCCGGCCAGCCCTCCGTCGACAGCCTGGGGTTTTCATTGAGCACGAGGGGCCGGCAGCCGCGGGAGGTGTGGGGAGGGGGGAGTCTCCAGGAGACACAGCCCCGCGTCCTGCGGTCAGCGTCCCCATCAGACCCTCCACTGGGCCCCCTCCAATCCCCTCTTGGCCGCCTGGCAGCGTCCGGCCATCTCCTCAGTGGCGTGATGGGTGCACTTGGCCTGGTCCTCGCGGCCGAGGGAGGGACGCCGGGGGTCACTGGCCGTTCGGGCCAGTGGTCATTGGGCCTGGGCTCACCCCCCTCCTCTTCCACAGCTATGACCGCGGCTCCACCTTCAACGTGCTGGTGGGGAAGGGCCAGCTGATCGCCGGCATGGACAGAGCCCTGGTGGGCATGTGTGTGAACGAGAGGAGGTTCGTGAAGATCCCCCCGCAGCTCGCCTACGGGAGCGAAGGCGTCCGTGAGTATGGCTCGGAGCGGCTCCTGGCACAGACCCCCGCCGGGCGTGAGACCTCGGAGCTCCCACCTGACCTCTGCCAGCCTTTATTGGGCACCCCGGGACGGGCGCCCGGCACATGGGGCAGCCGTCACCCAGGCCCTGCCCAGAACAGGAGCAAGAAGGGTCCCTGCCCTCAAGGAGCTTCCGTTCTGTGTGCATCCGGAGCTGTGGGAATAAATGCCAAAAGGGCATAGAAGGTCCCTGTGCCCCCAGAAGCAGGGACTGTGGGAATAAATGCAGAAGGACTTGCATGTCTCTGTAAATCAGTATGTGGCCCTTGATGACAGGGGAGGGAGGAGGGGGAGCACAGCTTCACTGTGTGAATTGCAGGAAGGAGCTGGAGGGGCAGGCCAGGGGCAGCGGGGTGGCCAGAGCGAAGGCCCAGGGGGCACCGGCATCTCCTGAGCCGGAAGCACGGGCTGCGCTCACGCTGCAGGAGCTTGAAAAGCCAATGGGGCAGTTTATGGCTAACCCGAGACCAGCTTCGCCCCCGGCCACCTTGGGCGCCCTTGCTTGCCTCTTTTAAAAGGAGAACGAGAGGTTCTGGGGACGCTCAAAGGGGCTCCCACCTTGTCATCCTGGCCTGGTGCCTGGGCTGCCAAAGGGCACGCAGACGTGCTTTTGGTGCCCAGAGCGCTTGGGAGTGTGTTTGGCTGAGCAGAGACTTGGCACAGAGACTTGTTGTGCCCGCTAGAATGGGCGCTCCTGGAGGGCAGGGACCGTTTTCTTTGCCCGCTGGTGCTTGGCACAGTGGGGAGCACATTGCCAAGTGCTTCATCAGTGCTTGGTTGTGCTTGAGTGAGCCACGGACTGGAGGCAGGGACCACGAGACCCTTGGGCGTGATCGGGGATCTGTTAATGGTCTGTGCCCCGTGGAGAGGGGGAGGCCGGCTTGGCAGGGGCCCGGCCCTCTAATGACCACCCAGAATCTGGTTGTTTGGGGGTCCCGGCACGGCCCAGAGCCCTGCAGGTGTGCACTCACTGCCCCCTCACTCTGGGAGCTGCGGGTGCCCCCCAAGTCTCCTCTGCCCCCTTGTTGCTCCCTTGCGTCCGGCTCTTCCTGCCCTGGCAGAGGGACGGGAGTGGCTGGCCATTGCTTTCCCCAGCCCATTTTACAGATGGGGAAGCTGAGGCCCAGGGTGACGGGACTCGCTCAGAGCCCCCCAGCTAGTGGGCCTCTGAGGCCTCCCGACGTCCCCCCGGGGCCCGTGTCCGGTCATTTTGGCTGACCCGGAGGCCTCTGAAGCGGGAATGGCGCAGGCGGGCTTTAGCCTCTGACCTTTTGGCCGACCGCGACGGGAGGCAGGGCTGCTGGCCCGCTCTCAGCGGCCTCCTTCTGACTTTGCAGCGGATGTCATCCCCCCCGACTCCGTGCTGCACTTCGACGTGCTCTTGATGGACCTCTGGAACTCGGAAGACCAAGTTCAAGTTCACACTTACTTCAAGCCGGAGAACTGTTCTCGGACCATCCAGGTGTCGGACTTTGTGAGATACCATTACAACGGCACCTTCTTGGACGGCACGCTCTTCGACTCCAGGTGAGCCCCACTGTGCCCGCGGGCTCGGGCGTGCCCCTAAACCGCCACCCTGAGGTTCTTAGCGTGAGTTGGCGCCGCGACCTTGTGCTCTCGAGTCAGAACCAGAGGGTGAAGAGAACCAAAGTGGGCCGTGCCCCGGATCTGGGAAAGGATCTGGGGGGGGCAGCCCGGAGAGGAGGGGAGGGGGAAGAGCCGGGAGGGGTCTGGAAACCCCCAGAAAGGCCTCAAGGAAGGAGGGGGATGCGAGGGCTCGAGGGAAACTGGAAGGATGGCGGGGCGGGCGGCCACGAAAAAGGCTGGCTCCCAAGGAGCGCGGCCACAGGCGTGGGGACCAGGCGGCCCTGGGAGAGATGCCCGAGGTTGTCGGGCAGTTTGGTGGGAGACAGGCCCCAGATCTGTGCTCCCTCTGTGACCCACCGGAACTGGGCCTGCTCTTGTGGGCAGTGAGCCCCCCCCCCTCGGCTCCTTAAAAAACTCTCTGGTTTCAGTGGCCTTGACCCCGAACCATTGACTTACCCCTTATTTTTGCAGCATTCTTCCAGCGGAAAGGCGGGCGGGGTGAACGTAGAGCCGGCGGAGTTGGTTAGGGGGTCACCCCCCCATGAGCTCAGCGGGTTATTCCTGACTGTGCCCTCCTAGGATGTTTTGCTGGCAGAGCTCCGAGAGCTGATTATTGGGAAAAGTGGGGCTCATGTTCTGCAGGGTCTCCTCTCCTGAGTGTCCTCCCACTTGTTCCTTGATTCATCCAATCATTTCTTCACTCGCTCATTTACTTTTATTTTTTATTTTTTTGCTCATTTACTTTTTCATTTTTTAAATTTTCGTTCACCACTCATTTACTTTTTTATTTTTTTAAGTTTTTTTCACTCATTTACTTTTATTTTTTAAGTTTTTTTCACTCATTTACTTTAATTTTTTTGCTCATTTACTTTTATTTTTTATTTTTTTGCTCATTTACTTTTTCATTTTTTAAATTTTTTCACCACTCATTTACTTTTTAAAATTTTTTTGTTCATTTATTTATTTATTTATTTATTTTTTTGCTCATTTACTTTTTCATTTTTTAAATTTTCTTTCACCACTCATTTACTTTTTTATTTTTTTAAGTTTTTTTCACTCATATACTTTTATTTTTTAAGTTTTTTTCACTCATTAACTTTAATTTTTTCGCTCATTTACTTTTATTTTTTATTTTTTTGCTCATTTACTTTTTCATTTTTTAAATTTTCTTTCGCCACTCATTTACTTTTTAAAATTTTTTTGTTCATTTATTTATTTATTTATTTATTTGCTCATTTACTTTTTTATTTTTTAAGTTTTTTTTCACTCATTTTGGGCCCTTGCCAGCACCCAGGGCCGCTCCATTTTGGCCCAAGGGCTGCCTTTTTCTTTTGGGATATGTTTGTGACCCGAGGGCAGAGATGGCCACGGGGCCTCGGTGGGCGCATTGAACAAACCCTGGCCTTTGCCCGGGCAGTTTCTTCAGAAGCTTCGGGAGCCCTGACTAGGCCTGGGGAGCCACAGACCAGGCCCGAGCCCCCGGCCCACCTCCTCTCATTTCTGTCTGCCAGCCACAATCGGATGAAAACGTATGACACCTACGTGGGCATCGGCTGGCTGATCCCTGGGATGGACAGGGGCCTCCTGGGCATGTGTGTCGGGGAGAAGCGCATCATCACCATCCCCCCTTTTCTGGCCTATGGGGAGGATGGCGACGGTGAGTCCCTTTTCTCGGTATTTTGGTGGCAGTCCTGAGGCCCTATGGAACCTTGCCTTGGCATGCTGGCACACAGTGGGCACTCAGGTGACCCCCAGGGAGGGGAAGGCCCTTGGGCCTGGCACCCTGCGGGCATTCGGGTGACCCCCCAGGGAGGGGAGGACCCTTGGGGGCCTGGCACACAGCGGGTACTCGGTCCCCAGGGGCTGGCGGCTGGTCCCGGGTGACGCCCCCTCCCGGCCCCTCTAGGCAAGGACATCCCCGGGCAGGCCTCTCTGGTGTTTGACGTGGCCCTGCTGGACCTGCACAACCCCAAAGATGGCGTCGCCGTGGACATCATGTTCCTGCCCCCGGACTGTGAGCGCAGAAGCCGCCCCGGGGACTTCCTGCGCTACCACTACAACGCTTCCCTGCTGGACGGAACCTTGTTCGACTCCAGGTAAGGAGCGGCCCCCCGTGGGCCGGGGCCCCTGGGGCCGGAGGCTTGGGCGGCTTCCTTTGCTTTTGCCGGCTGAGCCCCGTCCTCCCGGGGCCCGCCCTGACCGCCACGGGCCCGGCCCCAGCCTCTTTTCCTGGTCCGTCAGGCCCCCTATGGTGCAGTGGGGGGGGGACGCGGGATCAGGGCCCGATTCCCCCCTGGTTCTGTTCTGATGGGTTCTGGTCGCTGCCTCCTGACTCAGTTTCCCCCACTGTAAAGTGGGGATCAGGGGTGCTGAGGCAGGCTTTATCCAAAGGACCCGGCTCCTGGACCTTTCTCACAGCCCCTCTTCCCGTGCCCTCAGGGAGGTCCGGCTGCCCTGCGCCCACAGTCCCGGCTGGTGCAGACCCCGCAGGAGCGCCTCTTCCCGGCCTCCATTTTCCTTATCCATAAAGTGGGGGCAGGGCCCGGCTGAGCCCCGGGGTCTCCGCTGACCGGGCCGGCCTGCGCTTGTGCCTCAGTTACTCCCGGAACCGCACGTTCGACACCTACATCGGCCAGGGCTACGTGATCGCCGGCATGGACGAGGGCCTGCTGGGCGTGTGCATCGGAGAGAGGCGCCGCGTCGTGATCCCCCCTCACCTGGCCTACGGCGAGGAAGGGCGAGGTGAGCGCTGCTTCTCCCTTCCGCCTGCCAGGTCAGGGGGCTCTGGCACTGAGACCACTGACCGAGCCGCCCTGTGGTCCAGCCCCATGGTGCATGTCCAGCCTCTGGGCCCCTTGTTTCACTGCTCACTGAGGGGGAGTCTGAACCCTAAAACCCGCCTCTTCCCGAGGCCTTTTCTGGGCGCCCCCCTCACCGCCCCCTCGTCCGCAGGGAACATCCCCGGCTCGGCCGTCCTGGTCTTTGACATCCACGTGGTCGACTTCCACAACCCGGCGGACTCGGTGCGGGTCACCTCCCGCTACAAGCCGGACAACTGCTCCGTGCTCAGCAAGAAGGGCGACTACCTCAAGTACCATTACAACGCCTCGCTCATGGATGGCACCAGGCTGGACTCCACGTGAGGGGCCGGGCCGGGCCGGGCCGGGGGGTCATGGGGGCCCATGGGGGGAGCTGGTGGTCATGGGGGTCAATCAGTGCCGGGGGGGGGTCTCTGTCTGGTCTGGACTTTGTCCCAAGGACCCCCCCAGAAAAACCCCCAAAACATTCCCATGGCTCCTGGGTGACCCCTCTCCCAGAAGAAGCTGTGGGGTCCCAGCCACTGGCTGTCCCCATCTCCCCCAGCCCTTCCCTGGGCTCCCGAGCCTTGGTCAGCTGCCAGAACTGGCGTCCCGGGCAAATAAAGCTGCAGGGCCCCCTAGAGAAGAGGCTCGGTGGTTTTAAGGCAGCAGCTCGGGGGCGGCTGCCCTCCCTGAGCCCGTAGCCGGGGGCTCTGCCCCAGGCCCTGTGCCCTCTGGGGAGCTCGAGGCCCTGGTGAGCCTGGTTGCCGTCCGGTAGGCCCTGGCCGTGGGGGCACCCTCGGCAGCTCGACAGCAGCCCACTCTGGAGGGTCGGGGTCCCGGGCTCCCGGACAAGCGTCCTCAGGGGCTCCTTGGTTGGCAGACCTCAGGTGCCCACGTGGGACGTTCCTTTTCCTTTTTCAGACTCAGTTTGGGCAAAACCTACAACATCGTTCTGGGATCCGGACAGGTCGTGCTGGGGATGGACATGGGTCTCCGGGACATGTGTGTGGGAGAGAAACGCACGGTGGTCATCCCGCCCCACCTTGGCTATGGGGAGGCCGGAGTGGGTAAGTGGGCAGAGTGGCGCCGCCCGGGCCGAGAGCTTCGGGGCCCCCGGCTCGCGCTTCTCTCTTTCCCAAGGGGAGCGCGCTGGGCTTCTAGAGCCCATGTTCCATGTAAAATAGAAAGTTAGGGAGAAGTGGCGGGCGCCCGGCTGGAGTCTGAGCGGACTTGGAATCGGTGCCCCTTGCGGCGAATGCGGGCCGGCCCGCGTGGGATTGGGTTTTCTCGGTAGTGTTGCATTTCTGCAATTGCGCGCCAGGAGGGTGCTCCCTCTTCTTTCTGTACGAGTTTGAGTTCCAGCCATCTTCTCCCCTCCCAAGGCAGCGGGCGCGCCGGCATAGCCACAGTAACCATGTTTCCCTGTTAGTCCCGTGGGGGAAGAAAAACCAGAACAAAAGGGGGAACTCTGGCGAGAAGTTTAGCGGAGATTGGGGGCTCTGGGGAGTAACTGGATTGCAGGGTTTTAGCAAGGCTGAGGAACTCTCCTTGTCTGTGTTTTGGAAATTAAAAAGCTTGAATTAAAAAAAGAAGCACGAGGAAGGAAAAGCACAAGAAGAGGTGGGAAGGCTGTGCTCTGGCCCCCTTCTCTCCCCGTCGTCCCCCTCTGGGTGCGGATGGCGTTCTCCTTCCCACGTCCGTAGGGATTGGCTGGGTCACTGTGTTGTTGAAGAGCCGCGTCCGTCAGAGTCAATCACCTCATTGTTGGCGCGTGCCACGGTCTCCGGGCTCTGCCCACTGGCATCGGTTCCTGTGGCTCCCTCCAGGCCTCTGAAACCGGCCTGTTCCTACTAGCCCGTGACCCTCAGAGAGCAGACTTTCAGCCAGTCCTCACTGAGGGGCGTCCCTCCGGTCCTTGACACCCCAAATGGGCCTGGGTCGCCGCCCCCTGTAAAAAGCAGAGCATGTTTAGCTGAAATGCTTCTCACCCTGAAGCTGCAGGGCTGGGGGGGCCAGGCTGTCCCGGGGATCCCTGCTGAGCCCCTCTCTTTCCTGGCGGGCCTCTAGCTGTCCCGGACATTCTCTGCACAAGAAATCCCGCAGTCCTGAGGGCTGGCTCCGAGGGACGGGACGGCCCCGGGGGGCTGGGCAGCCCCTTCCTCTCGCTGACCGTTTTGGGAGCTCACGGCTGCTCTGAGTTTCAGTAAATGGTCTGTCCGAGAGTCTGCACCGGGGGGCACCAGCCCTGTTAGTCTTGGTCCCTCCAGCACTTAGCCCTGCATCCAGCAGGCACTTAGCTGATGCTGCTGATGGGGAGAGAGCGTGGCTGAGGAGGGGGCGTCCCATGCTTGGAGGTCAGGAGAGCTGGCTTTTGGGCAATTCCCTTAATCCGCCTGTGAGGGGGTGCTGTCAGGACCCCCACTTTACAGTGGAGGAGTCAGGCGGGTAGAGACTGCCCAGAGCCACAGCTAGTGAGTGTCTGAGGCAAGATGTGAACCCGGGTCCTGCAGACTTCAGGCTCGGCACTCTACCTCAGCGGTGGAAGGAGTTCCCACACCAGAACTTCCCTGTGGCTGACCGTCTCCTTTCCTTCCTCTCTAATCTCTATAACCACAGCATTCAGAGCCGGGAATGACCTTAGTTTCCTCTGACCTGAGGCCTCATTTGTATCCCCGAGGTAACAGGTAGTCAGGAAACATTTATTAAGCGCTTACTGTGTGCCAGGCCCTGGCCTTAGCGCCTTAGACAGTGGAATACAGCCCCTGCCCTCGAGGAGCTTACGCTCAGTGGGAGAAGACCAGAGGGAGCTGAGGGCAGAGGAGAGGCCCAATGGTCAGGGGCCTGGGGGAGGGCCAGGGGAGAAGCTGCTGACCACACCCGGTGAGAGGGCGGTGTTGGGGCTGCCCGCCCTGACTGGTGGGGTCCCCCAGGGCCCAGGGGGGCGCAGCTGGGCTCACACTGGGTCAGTTCAGTAGGATCCCCGGAGCCTCCCTTGGGGAGGCTTTCTCTAAGCTGGACCCCAAATCCAGGGAGGGCCCCCCTGGGCTGCCTTACTGCTGGGCATCCAGCCATGCCCATCATGCCCTTCTCCCGGTTGCTCTGGCTTGTGTCTGGATTGGCCTGCCCTCACCGCCCCCCAGAGGCTGGGGCCCGAGGCCCGGGGCCCGGCGCTGACCGGGCTCTGCTCTCACAGCAGGTGAGGTGCCCGGAAGTGCCGTCCTGGTGTTCGACATCGAGCTTCTCGACCTGGTGTCCGGCCTGCCCGAGGGCTACATGTTCATCTGGAATGAGGAGGTGTCCCCCAACCTCTTTGAAGAGATCGACAAGGACGGCGACGGCGAGGTTCTCCTGGAGGAGGTCAGTGGGGGCCCCTGGGCCTGAGCTCCGGCAGGCTGGTCAGGGAGGCAGCCCCGCAGGCGGGCTCTGAACCCTTCCCGTGCCCGCCGCGAGCGCCCGCCGCTCGGCCTTCTGGGCCCTCAGGCTGGGGGGGCGTTTCACAAAAGGGCTTCGGGCCTGGGCCGAGGGCCAGTGTCTGCCAGCGGTGTGAGGGCTGTCCGGTGGCAGCCTGGGGCACATGGGATTGAGAGCCTGAGGCTCCAGTGGCCACCCCCCGGGGGGTGCTGGGCTTGGCCCCGGCCCTTCCATTACCCCGTCCCCTTGGGAGAAC
>JAJPUD010029668.1:0-13739 GCA_023553655.1 Myrmecobius fasciatus
ACTTGACAAATCGAATATATATATATATACATATTTCCACACTTATCATTGTTGTGCAAGAAAAATTGTATCTACGAGAAAGAAAAATCAGATAAAGGAAACACAATGCAAGCAAACATCAATCGAGAGCATGAAAATGTTATGTTGTGGTCCACATGAAATCAAAACTTAAGTATTATTAGATTAAGGTTTATGGAAATTTTACCTCATGTAACAAAATTTATCATAGTCTTAGAACTAGGTTATTCTTTTCATGTCATAACAGCAGTTAACATTGAGCAATATAAGGACATTTCATTTATCCTTCATTTACAAATTAAGAATAACCACATTCTGGAGTTTTTAGACATACAGTGAATACCTGGGAGTTGACTCAAAACCACAGAAAAATTCTTACTGTAGCAAAACTCCCATCTATGTTGCCTGTTTACCCCTAAGGCAAGATTGCAATCTTTGAATCTAAGATCTATACTACTAAGTTAGTTCAAATATGTACATTAGAATTTTACAAAATACAGTCAGTAAGGCTGATGAATCTTATAGTTTCACCCAAGTAGAAAGTCCCAAGGAACCTCACAAATAAGGATAATTTAATTGGTGTGTGCTACTTTTCTTCCAAAAGTAAGTTATTATTATTCACTTTAAAGAAAAATATGCCCCCATCAAATGTTTAAATTTTCAGATATTTTTACCACATTCTTTTATTAGCTCAATTCATAGTCTAACAGCATCTGGATTAATAGAGGAGTTACTTTTAAAATAGCATTTCTGATTTAAAAAAATAGTTTCCCATTTTATATTTCTATAGCATAACCCATTTTATATTTCTATAGCATATATATGTATATATATGCTATAGAAATATAAAAGCATATATATATATATATATAAAATAATTCTTTGAAAATTAGAATTGGACAAGGGAAAGCCAATGAAGCTATAAGAGACCAAGAAATAATAAAACAGAATAAAAAGAATGAAAAAATGGAACAGAATGTAAAACATCTTTATAAGAAAAACAACAGATCTGGAGAACAGATCAATAAGAGAAAAGATAAAAATAATTGAACTGCTTGAAAGCTCTGACCACAAAAAGAATCTTGACACGATAATGCAAGAAATAATCCAAGGAAATTGTCCTGAAGTGAAAGTAGAAATTCAAAAGAAAAATCTACCAATCACTATCTCAAAGAGATCCTTTGTGGAAAACACATAGGAATATTATTGCTAAATTTTGAAACCCTCAGATCAGAGAGAAATTTTTTCAAGAAACAAGAAAAAATAGTTCAAATATGCAAGAGCTACAATTAGAATTGTAAAGGATTTATCAGCAGCCACAGTAAAAGACCCCAAGTCCTGCAATTATATCTACCAACAATAAAAAGAACTAGACCTGTGGCCAAAAATATATCCAGCAAAATTGTATATAACATTTAAGGAAACAAAATTGGACATTCAATGAACTTGCAGATTTTCAGAACTTTCTTTCAACCAAACGAACTCAATAAAAAATCTAACTTTTAAGAGCCAGCATCAAAGATCAATTTCAAGGAACTTAACATGGACAAATTATTTATTTTTTTACATGGAAATGTATAACATACATTTACAGGCATACCATACCAATAATTGGGTAGCTGACAAGAAAGGTTGGGGCAGACATCAATTGGAGAATGGCTGAATAAATTATCGTATATGAATGTCATGGAATATTATTGTTCTGTAAGAAACGACCAGCAGGATGATTTCAGAGAGGCCTGGAGAGACTTGCATGAACTGATGCTGAGTGAAATGAGCAGAACCAGGAGATCATTATACACGGCAACAACAAGACTATATGATGATCAATTCTGATGGACATGGCTCTCTTCAACAATGAAATGTTTCAAACCAGTTCCAATTGTTCAGTGATGTAGAAAGCCATATACACCCAGAGAGAGGGATATGAATGTGGACCATAACATAACATTTTCATGCTCTCTATTGATGTTTGCTTGCATTGCGTTTCCCTTCTCGGATTTTTTTTTTCTTGTAGATCCGATTTTCCTTGCACAGCAAGATAACTATAAAAATATGTATACACATAGTCAATTTGTCAATTATTTTAACATAAGTAACATGTAGTATATTTCCTGCCATCTAGGGGAGGGGTGAGGGCTAGGGAAGGAAAATTTGTAACAGAAAGCCTTGCAAAGGTCAATGTTGAAAAATTACCCATACATATATGTTTTGCAAATAAAAAGCTTTAATAAAATGAAAAAAAATACTTATGCATATGTTCTGAAAATAAAAAGATATAATTAAAAAAGAGAGATTGAAGCAGAGCTGAATATGATATGAGTCTAAAAAAAAGCAAAACTAGGAAAAAAATAGTAATTTTGTTATTCAAATAAGGTGCAGGGAAGAATAGTCACAGAGGTGACTAATAGTCAGGGAGGAGGGCTCATAGTTATGAAAACCTACTCATATTAGGAATGAATTAACTAGGCAACTATATATATATATACATACATATATATCATGTAGAATATAGCACTCTTCAAAATCTATAAAGTGATAAGGTGGGAGAATGGGGGAAGGAGCATGCAAAGGGTGGGGGAAGAAGATAAGGGAAGGATTTTTGAGTGGGGAGTGGTGAAGTAATAGCAATATATGGGATAAACTGAGTGAAGACTCATAAGGATGTGGTTTCCAATTATACCCTAATTAAAATATAGCTAAAAAGCTACAGATGTTCTATTGTATTGAATGGAACATTTTCTCCTGTTTCACATCACTTCTTAATTAGCATTTAAGTACTTATTTTAAAGGCAATTCATTCTTTCCTTTTTGGTTTAGATTTCTGTGTTTAGAATATAAGCACCCAGACAATGGGAGAAAAGGTCGGGGATGGGAGGGGCTTCTGCTCCATTTAATCTTGCATTTTGCAGTTTGTGCTTTGCACTCCTTTAATTGATACCTTGTTGGTTAGAAGTTGCTCTTTCTTGTAATGTATGGGATAGGGTACTAGATCCACCCCCCTCACCCAAATATAAGTACTCAGAAGCATCTCCAGCTACAAACAGAAAGTATTTATTTGGATCTACAAGAAGTAGGCCAAGCATACCAACTGGACAATCCAGCATGGTGTGTGGTCCAGTGCAAAAATGGAAACTAGATTATATAGTAGAAAAAACACAAGTCCCTCTCCTCTTCTTATTTTTAAAAAATGCATTGTTCTAGAACAAGGAAGTGGCTATTGGCTAATGGACAACAATGCTTTTTACTTCCTAGGAATCACTCCCTGAAGCTTAGGCTTAGGGTCTGATCTACTTTACCCTACAGTCTTCTGAGAAATCTTCACTTGTCCCATTCAGTCCCTCTTCTTTATTTCATACCTTTGAAGATTTCTCACATCAATCCTAATGTATTTCTTCCACTAGGATATCCTTGTTATCTATCAAGCCTTTAGGCTTCTCCCTCTCTTCAGTATCAACTGTAACCCACTCTCTACCATTTAGAACCAACACCTACCCATCAGTGGAAGCTTTTACCATTTAAGCTAAGGAATCTTGAACTATTCTAGTGATTAAATGAATCATGCAAGATAAGCAAGCAGATAATAGGATAATACTACTTAAAGCAATGAGCAGGAATCAGAGATTCTGCTTCCACCAACTCCCATCATTTGTGTTAGAAACCTTGTTATCACAGATCAACAGATTGGCATCTGGCAGCCAGTGTTATCCGAGGAATTACAGGCTGTTAAGGCCTAGTGGCCTCAGGGTCACTGCCACATCATTCCCATCATTCCCATTTTCTTTGGGACTCTGGAGCTGCTTCAGGCTGATAAGGGGCATAGAGCTAGCCCTGCCTAGTGGGGTCCAGACTGAGGAGGGGAGACACATGACTTGTAAGTAGTGTCTGCTGACATCCAAAGGGTGCTGAATGTCAGAATCAAGTACCAAGTCATTTCAGGTTGACCAAATAGTTGTAATTTCATGACTTGGAATCTGGGAGAAAAAACTCTCACAATCAGATTAAAGATACTATGAATATGAGCAAAAAAAAAAAAAAGAATACACAAAAGTGGAGTTAGTATGGGGGTTACTAAGATAGTAACCAGGAACCCCAACCAGACGAAGACTAGGGGGAAGGAGATGAGGCTAGACAGCTTTTCCTAGGGTAAATACCAAAGAATAATTTTTCCAAGTCTTGCTTTTGTCTCCTTAAAGGAGTAGGGACAATGGGTGGAAAAGTGTAGTCCTTATACACAGTGAAAGAAGTGCTCAGGTGGTCTAGGATACAAGCATCATAATATTTAAGAGACATTAACCACTGGGTAGAGAGGATGATATGCAGAGTAGAGATAATAATCTTAAGTGGGTTTGATCTCCTTTAGCAAAATCTCTGAGCCTTTTCAGTCTTTCAAGGGAAGGTTTGTACCCAATTAGTATAGGTGTCAACAAAACCCAAAAGCAATTTGAAGCCCCTGCAAGGGGACACATGTAAACTTCATCTGCCAGTCCTCCCCTAAGTATGAACCACTCCTCCAGATAGGCTTCAGGATGTGGAGTTTAACAGCCCTTTAAGAATTTATTTGAGCACAAACTGGGCAGACCTGACAGATCTATTTAATTGTTTCTCCTAGCTTGTGACCAGTGAAAATATGTTTCTCAAGGGACTGGAGAGCATTTATTTTTCAAATGAGTAGCTTGCTGTAGGACAAAGAGAAGTTTCCAATGGCTGGCCTCTGGGATTAGAAGTTGGCTTGAATGTATTTGGAACCATCCAGAAGGAAAAGGAGTATGCCTCCCTTCTTTAGCAAGGGCTTATTCCTGGGAGCTATGAGGCAGTGTAGTAGTAGTAGAGGAGCTGAAGAATTAAAGGTGTCATGATCAGGGGAAAACAGGTAGTAGCATCAACAGTTGAATCTACAAGCCTATTTCTCTTAGTCTGAAGTGAATCCCTCTTCTGTTGTCTTTTACAAAACATAACAAAGACAACCTGCAATAACTGTTCCCCTGCAAACATAATGGAATATTTGGTTTTCAAAAATCCCCTTTCTTTCCATATGACTCCTATGAGCATGCAAAACATAAAAGGCATATTTGAAGTCAGTATAGATATTCACTTTCATTCCTTTTCTCAATTCTAAAGCTCTGGTGAGGGCAAAAATGCTCTGAACCTCTCCAATGATTGGCCTAGGGTGAGTTCAGTGATTTCCTCAATTAGAAAGACTATGACAACCACTGCTCTAAGGCAGGAGGGTCAGCCCAAAGACAAAGTTTATTTGAGAGGGAGTAAACGGTTTTAGGTAGTGTAATGCCAGAGAAATTGAGGCAGGATAGAGATTAGAGATTTTAATCATTTATTGATGGAGAGATTAGACTAGTTGGCTGAATCGGACTATTGTCTCAAAGTATTCAGCAAGGGGCTCCAGGGACTCTTAAAAGGCTCGGATGCTCGGGGAAACAAAGGCAAAGACGGGGTAGAGCACTGGAGGGATAGAAGTTCCAGGAAAGGACTATAAATTCAGTTCTGACTGGTTGGGGTTATGGAGAAGGTAGCATAAATTCCCATAAATTTGGGAAGAGGTTAGGAACCACTGAGTCTGGGATTATAAAGATAAGGGCTTTATCTAGGTATTTGAAATAGGCCATCTGGAGATTTATGACTCTTTGGAATGCCAGTGGCTAGAGCTCTGCAGCCCTAAATATCTCAATACTAATAACTAAGAAGGGGGGTTGCCACTGAGGCAGAACAATTTAGGGAAACTGAGACAGGGGAACTGAGGCATAACAGTAGGACTAAGGCCAGGAGAGAGGTCAGTATGGTTTTTAAAGTTTTAAAAAAGCCTTGGCCTGAACAGGGCCAGGAATCACAGAGGGGCTTGGCAATAAATAACATTAGATTTCCAGATTGTGGTATGCAGTTGTTTCTTAAAGGAAGGTTCAGGGAGTGATAAGATTGCTTTCTCTCCACTGTGAGCAAAAGGGAGATGGGAGTTACTTCATGGTCCAAAAATTTAACAGACTATTAGGCAAAGTGGGCCTTCAGACAAAGAAATTATTGATCCAGAAAGCCAGAAAGTAGAGGTAAGCTTTCTATCATTGACATGCTAATTCTATGGCCCAGAGGGAGGGCCAGGGTCTGGGAGTGGTCTCTGGAATTTGGTTCTCACTGACCAACAGATTATCACTATTGTTTTAGGAGTTTGGTCCATGGGACTATCCTGAAGCCAGAAGCTTTCTGACAGTCAGCAATAAATTGAGGAGTGGTCTATTCAGAATCAGACAGATTGTTGTTCTTAGATTGGGACTGTGGGAAGTCCCTGAGGCAGACTCCAAAACCAGAAGATTTAGGATTATTAATTTATTATTAGAACAGAAGCACCCCACCCCCCAAAATCAGGGGATCTCAAAATCATTGCTATATTACATCAACACAGCAAAGTCAGAGCAAAGTTGAGCAGATATCTGATGTAAATAGTATTTTTTTTTAGGGAAGGATATTTTAATAAGAATAGCAGAATGGATTGTAAGGCAGAGAGTAATAGGAGCAATATTTCTTAGGGAAGGGAGTAAGGAATTTATATTGATTATGCTCCTATCATGTGACAGATACTGTGACACAGCAAATGCTTTGATTCCTTCTTTATGAGGGAATGAGCCAATTTCAAAGCAATAGTAATTTTGGTTCTTTTTCTTCCTGAACTTCTTCCATCCAATCCTACCTCACCTTACTTGGGACTCCCTCTTTCTGAAACTTCTTGTGAGAAGTGTTCCTTATCCAACTCTGGAAGAAATCGTGTAGCTTGTAAAGCAGATCATTGTTCAATTGATTGATGAGATGAGATCTCATAACTCTCATTTCAAAGTTGTTTTGTATTTCTTTGCTTGAGCAAAGGTGGCCTTGTGAGTTTAAAAAGTCAGACTCCTAGGTAGTTATTGCTTTAAGTGAGGTATCACATATAGATTCTTAGAGAAGATAACTACTGATTAGAGGATATGAGCATGTTTGTTTTCTGTCCTGACTTGCCAGAAGAAATGGACTTCTTAAAAATAGGTTTTTTTAAAAATTTTTCCAAAGATTTTCCAAAGATGGTTTTCAACATTTACCTTTGTAAAACCTTGTGTTCCAAATTTTTCCTCTCTCCCTCCTCTCCTTCCCTCTCCCCTAGACAGCAAGCAATCCAATGAGTTAAACATATGCAATTCTTCTAAACATATTTCCATATTTGTCATGCTGTGCAAGAAAAATCAGATAAAAAGAGGGAAAAAACCACAAGAGAAAAAAAAAACACAAGCAAACAAACAAGAACAACGAAAGATGAAAATACTATGCTTTGATCCACATTCAGACTCCATAGTTCTCTCTCTTGATGTGGATAGTTCTTTTCCTCACAAACTTATTAGAATTGCCTTGAATAACCTCATTGTTGAAAAGAGCCATTACATCACAGTTTATCATAACATAATCTTCTTGTTGCTCTATACAGTGTTCTGTTGGTTCTATTCACTTCATTTAGCACCAGTTCATGTAAATATTTCCAAGGTTTTCTGAAATCATCCTGCTTGTCAAAGAAATGGACTTTTAATGAATAAATTGCTCAGAGAATATAGAGGCTAGGGAAAGTAAAATATTTATTCAGTAGTTCTACTAAGGGCTTCATGTTTTTATTTATTTATTTTTTTAATATATCAGCCTCTTGGGAGAATGAATATAATGGCGGTAATATTATTGTTTCATGTTTAACTCTTTGAACATAATTTTTTATAAATCTTTTTGTGGTTAAGCATTTATTTTGAGTAGAGGAAATAAATAGCTCTCCTATAGCTGATTTACATTGTATATTTAGTACCTTCCAATTTGTACTTTGGGAAAATCCTGGACACAAGCCAAAATCAAGCTTTAATGGGATTCTCTGAGATTCTTAGGGGAGGAGGGTGTAAAAGATTCAAAGAGTTTGAGTTTGATCCTCCAAACTCCCCCAAGTCCAAATGCATGGATCAGAGGTAAGGCCCACTTTAGAAAGAGAGGGTTAAGTGCCCTGCCTGCTTGGAACACAGCGGAAGTTCTCTTTTCTTACAATAGTGATAGGACAGATGTGGTGAGGATAATCCATGATAGCACAGATGTGATGAGGATAATCCAAAGCAATGAATGATAAGTAGTTAGATATTGTAGTGAATAGATATTGTGCTGATCTTAGAGTTAGAAAGGTCAGAGGAAATCAGGCATTTATTAGCTAGTGACTATGGATAGATACTAGATACTTCTGTCTGTCTACATCTATTTCTTCATCTGCAAAGGAAGGAAAATAATAGCACCTACTTCCTAGAGTTGTAAGGATAAAACGAGATAACATATAAAGGTTTTACAAACTTTTAAGCACTATATAGATGCTAAATATTATTATTTCAATTTTTTTTATGATATGTGTCTATAAATAAGTACTTTGGTAGATTTACCATCCTAATTATATTTTGTTTTAGGCTGAATTATTCCCCCTACACAGATTAATTGACAGTAGTAAGAGGTGGCTCTGTGTCATACAGAAGGGTGTATGTGTGTGTGTGTGTGTGTGTGTGTTCTCTTCTTTATGTAATATCTCTGGCCAATGTCTGGGATCATTGGCCAGAGATATTACATAAAGAAGAGAAATGTGACACTGATTGCTATTTTCCACTAACATAGTTTCAGTTCAGTTCAATTCTCAGTTGTATCTGACCAATTTTGGGGTTTTCTTGGAAAAGATACTGGAATGGTTTGCCATTTAGTTGCATGGTGATGATAGATAGATAGATAGATAGATAGATAGATAGATAGATAGATAGATGGACAGATAGATGGACAGACAGGCAATTTCCTTGGCAGAGTTTCCTGATCCTACATTTCATCAAAAATACTTCCTCAATAATTTAAGTCTTTGTAATTTTATACATGTGAATACTCCTTCAGCTAATGCAGAACACAACTCCTCCAGGCTCATAAGATTATGACTGAATGGGACTGATTGGATGAAATATTTCTTAGTATTGAGTCACATGATTCCTGTTCCCAGAGCTGGGGGAGATTGAGCTTTGGACTCTGGGGCAGGGAGGAACTCTGGGAATGGAGGGGGTGTTACATGATCTCTGGAGGGATGAACCTTAAATCCCGGGGTGAAAGGAAGTTAGTGAAGTTGCAGGAAATGAGGTGACCTGTGGGAGGCAGACAACACTGGTGACCATTGCTCAAGGATGGTTATGTCCTAGGTTCGGGTCTTTTGCCTTTAAATGCCCAACAAGCCAGAAACTGGCCAGGTTCAGTAGCACATGGTGGGATTTGGGATGGCTCCCAGGTGTGTCTGGGCCTCTCCCTGCAGGGACTAAATAAATGCTTTCTCTTTGTACTGAAGATGTCTATGATTAGTTAATTTGGGAAAGGGGGTCTAGCACTCATCCCGCACATGACCAAGCAGTGACCAGGAAGGTGATTAGCCTCCCCAAGCTTCAGTGAACTGGACTTAGGATGCCCTGTCTGTTACTGGACCATACCTGAAATCTGTCAGAATTTAGACTTCCCTAATATAACCTTTGAGAAACTAGAGTCTTCTCTCTCCCCACATCCACTTTTATTCTCTACCACTTGTGGGCACACTTTTTTCCCATAAAGTGCATATTCTAATGATAGAAATGAGAATTAAAACAAACATAAACCAAAGCCCATGTTCTTTTCATGGCACTTAAAAAAACCCAACTCAACAATTAATATTAGTAATGAAATCACCATTATGAGAAATTGACTGATTTGTTGATTAACTATGAGACTATGAGACATAACAGAATCTATCCTCTGATAGAGCTGTATTGACTTTGTGATGCAGTATGATAAACTGTATTTTGGTTCATTAAATTAACTGACCTGATTTTTAAGGCACCCAGGCAGCTATTTTGAGATGTGTTTGGCATCTTTCTATCATACTGGTAGAGGGTAGTTAGAAAAGAAGGGCATGCTTTCCTGACCATAAGAATTCTTCTTCAAATTTAATTCAAATCAGCAAAAAAAAAAAAAAAAAAAAAGAGGGGGGGGGGGGAACTAAAATGTTCATAGCTTTTGGCTCAGAAATTCCTCATTTAGTGGGAAGTAATCTATAATTATGCTCAAAGAGTTATAAAACTATATAGCCTTTGACCTAGCAATATCACTCTTAGGTCTTTTTTTCAAAGTGATCAGGGGAAAAAAAAAAAGAAGAGAACCTATATGTGCTGAAATATTTATGACGGCTCTCTTTGTTGTGGCAAAAAACTGGAAATTGAGGGGATGCCCATCAATTGAGGAATTATTAAATAAGTTGTGGTATATGATTGTGATGGAATACTATTATGCTGTCAAAATGAAGAGCTGATTGATTTTAGAAAAACATATAATGGCCTGCATGAAATAATACAAAGTGAAATATATGTAGCAACAATAAAATAACTAAATAAAAAATACAAATGTAAATTGATAGTGACAACAATATTGTTTATATAATAATTGTGAACAATCGAATTAATCTGAGTTTTATAAATATTTGAATCAACTATAAAGGATTTATGAAAGAAGATGCTATCTACCTACAGAGAAGAACTAATAAACAGAAGTATACATAGTATAGTATTACATGTATTTATAAATCTGTGTGAATTGTGTCCTTTATTGCAGGATAGGGAAGGAAGGAGAAATTTCATTCAGAATTTGTAACAAAAAAAATTAATTTTTTTTAAAAGAAATTCTTCAGTTAGGCATATGATGCAAGAAAGTGTACTCACAATAAAGCAAAGAACTGAAAACAAAATGGTTACCTGTTTATTGGGGAATGAGGAAATAAATTATGCTACATAACTGCAATAATGTCACTGTGTTGCTGATAAGTATCACAGAGGCTTGGGAGTTAGAAAGACTTTTGTTCAAATATAGCCTCCGACACTTCCTATCTGTATAATTTCAGGCTAGACATTTCATCTCTGAGCTCCAGTTTCTTTGTTTATAAAATGCATGTAATAATAGTACCTATTGGCTATATCCAAAAGAGATCATAAAAAGGGAAAAAGAATCACATGTTTAAAGATATTAAAGCAACTTTTTTGTGGTGGCAAAAAATGGAAATTGAGGAGGATGCTCATCAATCGGGGAATAGCTAAATAAGTTAAGGTATATAAATGTAATGAAATATCCCATATTTCAATGTGAAATTTTCTATATGAAATGTTCTATAAGAATTGATGAGTAGGCAGATTTCAGAAAAACCTGGAAAAATTACATGAACTGACGATAAGTGAAGTAAGCAGGACCAGGAGAGCATTGTACGCAGTAACAGAAACATTGTAATAATAATCAACTATGAAAAACTTAGCTCTTCTCAGCAATACAGTGATCCAAGACAATTCCAAAAGACTTGTGATAAAAAATGCCATTCACATCCAGAGAAAGAGCTATGGAGTCTGAATAAAGATTAAAATATACTATTTTCACTTAAAATTTTTTTTCTTGTTCTTTCTTTTATTTTGATTATTCTTTCATAAGTGATTAATATTGAAATATGCTTGACATGTTTATACATGTATAGCTTATATCAGATTGCTTTCTTTCTTAGGGAAGAGGGAGAAAAAGAGGGTAGGAGTAAAATTTGGAACTCAAAATCTTATGAAAATGAATGTTGAAAACTATGTAATTAAAAAAAAATACTATTAAGTGCAAAAAAAAAAAATTAATACCACCTATTTCCCAGAATTGTTGTAAGGCTCAAATGAGATATTTGTAAAAACTCTCTGCAAACCTTAAAACACTATATAAATGCTAGCTATTATTATTGTTATTATTCAGATAAATGTGAGATTTACATGAACTAATGCAGAATTATAAACTGAACTAGAAAAATAATATACATAATGATTATAATAATGCAAATGTAAAGAATAATAAAGCAAAACTAAATGCTCCCACTTGCCTTCAATGGAAGAAAACATTTTTCTTTTTGTTGGAAAGTCAGGGTAGCACAGAGTAAGTAGACTGTTGCATAGATTGTCAAACCCCCTCCATCTCATTGGAGACTTTAACTGTTTTTGTTAACAGTTATGTACACTAGTGTTAATAAACTGATTTTGTTCAAAGCCATATATTTCTGTCTACTTTTATTAAATTTACTTGAGACAGGAGTACGTTTTGGATATCATTTACAATTCTATTATAATTTTTTCTTACAATGTTGAAGTTATTGTAGAAACTGGCCACTTATACAAACATTGATACATGCCAAATGTGTTACAATGATTACTGTTTCTATTTTTAACTAGTACTAGATAGTTTTAATCATTATTACTCGGTGTATAATTTTAGATCTGGCCCTGCTATCTACTCTCTTCCTTCACACTTATTTTAATTATTTTCTTTTGAGAGTCTAGATTTTTTTTCTCTTTCAAATGAATCTTATCATTTTTCAAGGATTATAAAGAAATCCAGTGGTAGTTTGACAAGGATGGCATTAAATACATTAATTTTAGTGGGATTTTTTATTATATTGTTATGATCCAATCATAAACAATTAATGTGGATTTATTTTATATCCTGATTATTAACCATTTCTAGCTCTGTAAAGTAATTCTTTTTTTACTTTGGCATGGCATTAAGTAAATAAATTTAAATAATATTGTCATTTTTGCTATATTGTCTAAGTCTACTGATGAATAATTAATATTTCTCCAGTTATTTAGATCTGTCTTTATTTTTTTGAAGTATGTTTTGTAATTGTGTTTATATAATTCCTGTATGTGTCTCGACAAGGAGAAAACCAAGTATTCTATTCTTTTTGGTATTATTTGGTTGTTTTTCAGTCATACCCAACTTTTGATGATACCATTTGGAGAGTTCTTGGCAAAGATATTAGAGTTGTTTACCATTTCTTTCTCCAGCTCACTTTACAGAAGTGACTTGCCCAAAATCACACAGCTAGTAAATAGTGTCTGAGTCCAGATTTGAACTCAGGAAAAGGAGCCTTCCTGACTCCAGGTCCAGAACTCAATCTATTGTGTCACCTAAGAATTTTATACTATCTGCAGTTATTTTAAAGGGAATTTTTCTTTCTATCTCTTCTTGCTAAGTTTTTGTTACAATATAGAAATGCTGATAGTTTATGTGAATTTATTTTATATGCTGCAACTTTGCTAGGTTTTTAGTTTACTCTCTAGGGTTCTCTGGTGACTGGGAAAGCTCAAGAACCTGAACAAGCATGCCATCATGAACTTCTCTGAGCAACCAAATTTTGACATAATTTTCCATAAGCCCTCATGACTGACAGTATCAAAGGGCTTGGTCAAATCTACAAATGTATACAGACCTTTGCTCCTGGCATTTCTCCTAGAGTTGTCAGGCAGCAAATATCATATTGACTGTTCCTCAACCCCTTCTGAAGCCTCACTGGCTCTCACTGAAGCTAAAGTAACCCTAACTCTAACTCTAACCGTAACTCTAACCGTTACCCTAACACTCCCGAACCTAACCCTAACCCGACTGAAACCCAACCCTGACCCAAACCCAAACCCTAACCCTAACCCTAACCCTAACCCTAAATGCCTTCGACCTCCCGACTTTATCCCTAACACTAAATGACTCCCGACTCTAAAACTAACCCTAACCCTAACCCTAAACCTAACCCCAAATATGCCTTCCAACTACTGATTCCGAATTTAACCCTAACCCTAACCCTAACCCTAACACTAACCCTAAATACCTCC
>JAJPUD010029669.1:842-13738 GCA_023553655.1 Myrmecobius fasciatus
TAAGAAAGAAAGAAAGAAAGAAAGAAAGAAAGAAAGAAAGAAAGAAAGAAAGAAAGAAAGAAAGAAAAAGGAGAAGGAGGAGGAGAAGAAGAATTGTTAGCAATTCTTTATGGACTATTGTGACGCTTCAATATGTTTTCTGCAATTTTAATGGTAGAATAAGTATTTATACCCAATATATACAAAATGTGACATTGAGAACAATTGTAGTAGTGGATGATACATTATAAGCTAAAGACAGAGTGATTTAGAGGAAGAGCCCAAAAACACACACAATCCATGTAAGCCTAGAGCTTGTGGGATGTGGGGGGGCAGTACTGAGCTATGATATACATAAACAAAATTGCTGATTTGCCCCTTTTTCTACCTATCATTCTTTCCTTTATCTGACTAGTTTCCTTTTCTTTCTTAAGTCCTCCTCCTAGCATCTTTTTACTTACACTCCAGGCCCATTCCTCCTCCTCTTCTTCAAGTTCTACTGCCAGACCCCTCCCCATTTTCCTTTTATTTACATCATCATTTCTCCCTCTGCTCTTACTCTTCTTTCTTCCCTTCAGTTCTTTCTGCTCCTGTCTTCAAATCCTTCTGTGATTTTTTTGTCCTTCTCCTTCCCCTCGAATCTTCCTCATTTCCCCTTCCCTAAATGCAATCTCTAGGCTCCATCATTTCACCCCCCCCACCTCCAATGCCTTTTTTTTGCCATTCTTTCAGTTGGATCCTTCCTCAGGAATTCTCCAGTATCTTTCAAAGGTCTCTTCCAGCTCAGCTGATTCCAGTCTATGATTCTCCGATTCCCTCCTGCTATTCCCTTTCTTGGGCTGGGGGTTAGGGGAGTAGCTATGGATCACAGACCTTGGAAGTTGGACCCCAGAGCTCAGCTCCGGATTGGATTTCTATGGTTTATTGCAATGTCCAACACAGTCCCAGAAAAGAAGCCCCAATTCTGAATTCTGGCTGCGCCTGCCAGCCAGACCTTTCGGAGTTCTCTGGGATTGATGAATCTAGCAAGACAAAGTATGCACTGAATGCAGAATCGCTCCTGAATTTCCTTCTCCAGCCTCCACTTAAGGTCTACATTAATAAAACAACACTCGAGGCTCCATTTTCCAAATCTCCCCTGGGAGGTGGCTGCTATTACTCCTTTCCTGAACTCAGAAGGGACAAGAAACTTCTGCCAGTGCCCTTCTCTGATCTCTGCTCTGGTCTAGCAGGGCTCACAATCAGATGACCTACAAAATGATCTCGTCCCTATGGTCAACTGGGCTCCCACAATTGACTGTCTGGGAATTAAATCCAGCCAGGCAGAGTGTCAAAGCACCATGTGCTAAGAGTAACAACAACAGCAATGATGATGATGATGATGATGATGATGATGATGATGATGATGATGATAATGATGATGATGATGATAGCAACAATAATAACAGTAGTGATCAATGTATTCCAGTGGATAGAAAACCAGCTTTGGAGTCAGGAAGACCTGGATTCAAATCCTTCCTTTGACATATCCTGGCTTTGTGACTCTCAGAAAGTCACTCAGTACCACACACAACTTTATCAGTTGGAGGACAGTTACTAATCTACTTTAGTAAAAAGAGTCTCCACAAAAGTTGTCTACACAGTCCAACTCATAATAAAAATAGCTAGTTCAGTTAGCTAACACTAAATATAAAGCCTTTCAGAATTGCTGCTCCTCACGGTATTATGATCATCACACCAACTATTCTCCTGATTGTATTCCTTTCATTCTCTATTTCATAAACTATCTCCCTGTTTCTTTGAATCCATTACATTTCTCCTTTCTTATGGCTTAATGATATTCTATCACATTCATATTTCACAATTTGTCCAGTCCTTCTCCAGTTAATGGAAAACTATTTTGTTTTTAGCTCTTTGCTAAAACGGAGAGTGCTGTGACCAATATTTTTATTCAGAGATGGCCTTTCCCTCTGTCTCTGACCTCTTTAGGGATTTACGCTTACTGCTAGTAGATGGGAGTTAAAAGATCGGAATATTTTAGTGATTTTCGGGTCTAATTCTAAATCATTTTCCAAAATGGTTGAAGCACTTCCCACTTCCACCAACAGTTCTTTAAACAGCAATGAAAAGCAGGGTAGCAATCTGTACCAGGATCATTTCTATCTGGTAACAATAATAATCATAGTAATAATAAATAGCAGCAAGCATTTATGTAGCACCTATTGTGTTCCAAACACTGTACTTTTTCAATCATTTCATAGCAGCTCTGGGAGAGAGGTCCTATTATCATATCCACACTTATCTATAAGAAAACTGAGCTAAACAAAAGTTAAATGACTTGTTCGGGGTCATGTAGCTAATGAATGTAAATAAGGAGGATTTGAACTCAAATCTCCCTGACTCTAGGCTCCTTATATCTACTATGCGATCTGTTTCTTATCAAAATGAGGTTTTTATAATAATGAGCACAATGAAAGAAATAACATCTAGCTTTATAACACCTTGCATACAAAGTGCTTACCATCAACAGCTCTGTGTATTAAATAGGGCAAAGACCTCCATTTTACAAAGGAGGCAACTGAGATTCAGTCAAGTAATGTCTTATTGTTTAAGTATCATAACTGAGACTTGGACTCAACTCTTCTGACTTAAGCCCTATGTTCTTCCTCCTAAGAATTAAAGGTTAAATGGGATCTCGAAAGCCATTTAGTCCAGCCTGTCTCTTTAAGAAGAAATCCCCTAGAAGTGGTTGGGCATATGGGATTAGACAGGAAGAAGGAGGAACCATTTGATTTCAAACTGGAAGGCACCTCAGAGATCATGAAAGTCAACATTCTCATTTTACTGAGATTCAGAGAGGTAAAATGTGGCTTGATAGAGTCACACAGCTAGTGTCAGAGTTGGAATTAAAATGCTGGTCTTCTCCTTTTAAAATGAATATATTTCCACTGAGCTACACTGCCTGTCCAGTCTCTGTAACTAACCAACTGCCAGCGACCAAGTGTTCAGTACACCAAGTTCAGTTCCCCAATTTCTTTGTCCACTGAGCCAGGGAATAGCAATGACAACAACAAAGACCCGGTGACAATAGCAACCACCACAGAGACCACCACCACCACCACCCAAAACAAACATAACAATAAGAATAATTATGATGGTGATAGTAATGAAGACAATGACAATGACAGGAAGCATGATGAAGTGGCTAAAGAGTAGACCTTCTCACCAGAGAGAACTGACATCTACTGGCTTGTAGGACCCCATGGAAATCTCTGAATCTCTTCAGAAATGAAAAGACCACTGCTTCTCTAGACCTGTTTCCTCATCACTAAAATGTCTAAAATATCTTTCTGGTTTATCCTCTCTCATTCTTAGCAGCCAGCAGCTGTCCTGGTATCTTAATATCTCTACAAATACTATGATAAGGAGCCTCTCACATTATAAATACAATGAAATGAAGTGCTTTGCTCCATTACATTTGTATTCTACAATTTGTTTGCCTATTTCCCAATTGACAGTTATCCCCTCAATTTGGTAAAAGAAAAATGTTATAAATATTTTGTGCAAACACATCCTTCTCCATCTTTTAAAAAATATTTTAGGATACAGACCTAGTAATGGTATTGATGGGTCAAAGGGTATATAGTATTTTTTACTCTTTGGAAATAGTTCCAGGGTGGTTCTTCAGAATGTTTGGAGCTGTTGACATGTCTACCAAAAGTGTATTACTCTTTGTAATTTTCCCACATCGCCTCAAACATTTATAATTTTCCGTTTCTGTTAAATCAGTCAATCTGAGGGGATATCTTGGAGTTCTTTTAATTTGCATTTCTGTAATCGTTTGTGACTTGGAGCATTTTATGTGACCATAAATAGTTTTGACTTTTTCATCTGAAAATTGCCTTTTTATCATTTAATAATTGATCAATTGAGAAATGATTTTCCTCAGTATTTTTATATATTTTAGAAATTGACTTGCTGTAAAATTTTTCCCAGTTTTCCTTTTCTTTTTCTCTTTAGTCTTGACTGAATTGGTTTTGTTTGTGCAAAAAAACCCAACAAAATATTTTTGGTGTACTCAAAATTACTTGTTTTACATCCCACAATGTTCTCTATCTCTTATTTCATCATAAGTTCTTCCCTTGTCCATAAGTCTACTGAGTAAATTATTATATGCTAAAAAAGAAAGAAAAAAGAAAAAAAAAGAAATGAAGTGCTTTGTCCCCCCTTTCTGTGAGCTTTAGCTTTACTAACCATATGGCTGGTAGAGGTGATGGAATTCCACCTGAACAATTTAAAACCTTAAAAGCTAATGCTGCAAAAATACTGGACTCAACATGCCAACAAATTTAGAAAATTCGCCATGCTAAAGCATGTTCAAATTACCTCAAAACTGCACTCATTCACATGCCAGCAAGGATATGTTTGATATTCTGCAAGCTAGCCTTCGGTCGTATGTGAATTGAGCAGACTGGTTTGCTTTTTTTTTTTTTTTTTTGGTTTGTTTTTCAGTAGAATTTTATTTTCCCAAATACGTGTAAAGATAGTTTTCAACATTCCATTTTGAAAGACTTTGTGTTTCAAATTTTTCTCCTTCCCTTCCTTACCTCCTCCTTCCCCAAGACAGCAAGCAATCTGAGATAGGTTAAATATACGCAATCCTTTTAAAGGCATTTTCATATTTGTCATGTTGTACAAGAAAAATCAGACCAAAAGGGGAAACACATGAGAAAAAAAACAAATAAAAAGATGAAAATACTATACTTCAATCCACATTCAATCTCCATAGTTCTCTCTCTGGATGTGATTGATGTTTTTCAGCCCAAGTCTCTTGAGATTGAAAGCGGGCTGCTTTTGGAAGAGGCAGAGGAATTAGAAACCAAATTGCCAACACAGTGGTACATGGAGAAAGCAAGGGAGTTCCGGAAAAAAAACATCTACTTCTCCATCACTGACTACACTAAAGCCTTGAACTGTGTGGATCACCACAAAATATAGCAAGTTCTCAAAGGTGGGCATAGCAGCTCATCTGACTTGTTTCTTGAGGAATCTATATGAGGGTCAAGAAGCAATAGCTAGAACTAAATGTAGAACAATCAATTGGTTTAAGATTCAAAAAAGGAGTAATATGAAGCTATATATTGTCACCTTGTTTAACTTATCAGATGAAATGCTAAGGCTGGAGGAATCAAAAAAAAATTAAGACTTCAGGGACAAATATCCACAGTCTCAAATATTGAGATGCTAGCACTCTGGTGGCCAAGGGTAAAGAATTAAGAAGACTCTTGATGAGGATGAAAGAAGAAAGTATAAAAGCTGATTTGAAGCTTAAGATCAAAAAAGTTAAGATCTTGGCAGCTGGTCCCATCACTTCCTGGCAAATAGAGGGAGAAGAAATGGAAGTAGTGTCAGATTTTATATTCTTGGGCTCAAAGGGTAACTGTAGCCATGAGATTAAAATATGTTTGCTCCTTGGAAGACAAGCTATGTCAAATCTGGATACTAGTAGCAAATATAAAAAGTTGCCAACAAGGTATCATATAGTCAAAGTTATGTGGGGTTTTTTGGTTTTGGTTTTGGTTTTGGTTTTTGTAGGGGATTTTTTGTTATTTTTTGTTGTTGTTTTTTGTTTTTGTTTTTGTTTTTATAATGTATGGCTTGGGAGAGTCGGTCTGTAAGGAAAACCAAACCCCACAGAATCAATGCTTTTGGATTATGGTGTTGGAGAAGACTTCTGAGAGTCCCCTGGACAGCAAGGAGATCAGATCAATGTCAAATATGGAAGATGAAGATGAAATATTGTGACCACCATAATGAGAAGACAGGACTCATTGGAAAAGTCACCAGTGTTAGGAAAGATTGAAGGCAAAAGGGAAAAAAAAGATGGCAGAAGATGAGATGTAGATAGTGTTTTTCAGTTGTGCCTGACTCTTTGTGACCTCATTTGGGATTTTCTTGGCAAAGATATTTGTGTGATTTGCCATTTCTTTCTCCAGCTCATTTTGCAAATGAGAAACTGAGAAAGACAGGGCTAAGTGACTTGTCTAGAGTCACACAGCTAGTAAGTTGAACTTATGAAGAGGAGACTCCTTGACTCCAAGTCTGGCACTCTCTTCACTGTACCACTATCTACTCTGACTTGAGATGGATAGAAAATGTCATGGAAACAATGAAGATGAATTTGGACAAACTGTGAGAGATAATGGAGAATAGAAGGGCTCGGTGTACCATAGTCTTTGGATTCACAAACAATCATACAGGACTGAATGACTGAACAAAAACAAACTCCATTTAGCCCTGACAAGCAGCAAGTATAAACATCCAAGCAATAAATGATAAATTGACGGGCAGAGGCCAGTTGAGGCTACTTGTACTTTACATGTTTTTTTGTTTCATCCTTTTAATGGAAAGCGTATTTGATTCAGGCAGAACATTAATTGAACTTAATGGCATGTAGGCAGACTCAAGAGACAGGTCATCTCAGGATTCATTGCCTGGTAAATGCTAGAGGAGTTAAAAAATGTACAGGAGATGGCAAAGGAAGGAGCTGGAGGGAGATGGAGAATTGGGGACTCATAATTTGGTAAATGAATGTTTAAAATAAAGAAATATGTTAATAAGCCTGGGGGAGCAGCCTGGGCACCTGAATGGGATCTGGTAATGGGGTGCATTCTCTGTGCCATGAAGAATCTTCAGAAATCATAGGGTTAACGGCCAGACCATCAGGCAGGACTACCAAGAAGGGCAGAGAGTTTGTTCAAAAGGAGCCAGAAGAGTTGGGTTTTAGTCCAAGCCTTTCTCACTGACTGGGATGCCACTAGAGAGTCTAAGCACTTTGCCTGGACCCTAGAAAAGAAGGCTAAGCTGCCTTCCTGGCCCTTGCTAGGTCCTTCTCACTACCCACCTGTCCCAAAAGCCCACCTTTCAGTCAGAGACAGTGTGGCGTTCCAAACAGAACTTCGGACTTGGTGGGAAATTTTAGCTTCAAATTCCATTTCTCTTCCCCCCTTCCCTCCTGCTATGTGATCTTGGGCAAGTCATCTTCCCTCTCTGAGCCTCTATTTTGTCATCTGTAAAATAGGAATGATATTACTTGTATTCCTTATCTGCCAGGCTTCTTGTGAGGATCTGGGTGTAAAGCTGTAAAGTGTTAATATGGGCTATTATTAACACCCAGTATGTAGCCTCCTATTCAACAGGTACTTCCGGTTGGTCAGTGTTCACCAGGGTTGAGAAGTCCAGCAAGGAAGCTCCTTTCATGCTTCTACCAATGGGGATCTCATAACTAATAGACTTAGTGGGCTGTCTGGAGGCTACTGAAAGACCCACCGATTAACCTGGGATCATACAGCCGAGATGTGTCAGAAACACATCTAGAACCCTGTATAACCTGACGATGATAAGAGTTCTTTAGGCCATCTTTCCAGGTATTTTATAAATAGATGTGATAACTGATTTGTTGACTCTTTTTCCACTTAATTTACCTTAAGGCTTTTGATGATTCACCCAGTATCAGGAGTGGAAGGAACCTTTTAGCTTATCAAGTAAACCTCTTCATGTCATTTGACAAATGGCCACAATAAGTGGCTCAGATAGGGCTTGAACTCAGATCTCTTGCTTCCCATTTCTACATCTGGCTAATTAGATGTGTAACATCTCCATGGGGAGAGGAGAACAAACCGATTGTCCCCAATTTGATCTTAGAAGAAACTCAAGGTGATTCAGAGCTGGAGCTCTGGCCGAGGTCTTGTGATTTCCCAGCTCCAAGCACTGCAAAGTCTCTGGAACTGGAACATGCATCTTTGGAGATTCCCTTTGGGTGACAGCCAAAGTTTCTTTCAGGAACTGGAAATTAGCCTAATGAGCCTTTCTTTTGCCTTTTTGTTCACTGAAGATGACACAGCTGTGAGATTTGCAAATGTTCTTGGATGGACGATGCCTTTTTATGAAGAAGAACATCAGCTAGCTTGGTTATTTACACGAAAATACCTTGATGTGAAGAGTACTGATCTTTCTGCATTTATGGGGCTCAAAAGATTTGGCAAGGGCCACGTTTCATGCAAATATAAAGACCCCATATGACCAGAATTAGCAATGCTTTCCTTTTTAAAATTCATTCCAGATTGTTTTTTTTTTTCCTCAGGTACATTGAAAACCTTTTTTACATTTGTTTTTAAAACTTTGAATTCCAAATTTATGTCCAAAGAAGATCTGGAACTCTTAATTGAAGATCAGATAGATAATTTCGATTATATTAAATTAAAAAGTTTCTGTACAAACAAAACTAGTGCAGATAAGATTAGGAGGGAAGCATCACATTGGGAAATCATCTTTACATTTAATGGTTCTGATAAAGGCCTCATTTCTAAAATATATAGAGAATCGTCTCATATTTATAAGAATACAAGCCACCCTTCAACAGATAAATGGTCAAGGGATATGAAGAGACAATTTTCAGATGATGAAATTAAAACCATCTCTAGTCATATGAAAAGTTGCTCCAAATCACTATTGATCAGAGAAATGCAAATGAAGACAATTCTGAGGTACCATTACACACCTGTCAGATTGGCTAAAATGACAGGAAAAGATAACAATGAATGATGGAGGGCATGTGGGAAAGCTGGGACACTAATACATTGTTGGTGGAACTGTGAACGGATCCAATTATTCTGGAGAGCAATTTGGAGGATCAACATTTGCCAAAATTCATGGTCCAGCCAAAAATACACCTCTCAAGTCACAGACATAAATCTGGAAGGGATCTGCAGGTCATCTTGTAGGGTAACTTTTTTTTCCACAAAAAAAAGAGAGAGAGAAGAAAACCAATGAACAGACCAACACCTTTCTTGGTATTGGATTTATAATTGCAATTAGAGGTAATCCTCTAGCAAGATAAGCAAAGAATTGCTGAGAACTTTTGGAGTCGGAATTACGGAGAAGGGAAGCTCGGATGGGTGTTGTTTATGACATATCTAGGATTCACCCCAATTCCCTTGAAAGGGATCCTCTGGGAAAGATTATCCAGGTTCAAAATAATCTATGAGTCTCCACACTCTCCAGCCCATAGTTAAGCAACGTGTTTACCTCTAATAGTCAAAAATGTGATTAGTTCAAAATCCAGCCATTAATCCAAGAGCAGTATTTCCCTGCAAATAAATACACGATCAGCAAGCCCCACATACACAAAGGGAACTATCAAGCTGGGGAACTCATGCCGGGATCACGTATGGTTTCAGCACCTGCCCAGAAAGGCGACACACATATCTGATGTAGTTGGACCACTGATACCTCTTATTAACGTCAAGGCTCTGCTTCCCCTGGGCTTTTCAGCCCGGTGACTGGCTCTGAACTGCTCTGTTGGACACGGCTTCACAGGACACCGCTCCTTTGGGCATGGAGGCTGCCAGACATGGCTCTGCTAGCAACTGCTCTGCTGGGGATGGGAGCGTTGCTGGACACCTCTGGGCACAGCACTGCTGGACACCAGATTGTGAAGTTTCTCTGAGGCTTTCTCTTTTAGTTCAAAAGGCAGATGTGGTTTTAGAAGCCTTTAAAATAAATAAACAAGCAAAAAAACCAGCCTTCCTTATTTTGGCCATAGAAGAGGGAAAAAAAAAGTCAACTTCTCAGGTTTTGGTAGGGGCTTCTTATTGAGTGGTCTGTCTTGTTTCCTCCAGATTTGACTCAGATGTCTCTCATCTTCCTGGCTAGTGCCCCCAGACTGATGTATCTTTCTTGAAGTAAACTTGTCCATTCAGGGATTTCGGGTCTCTGTAGGTAAACTCTCTCTCTCTCTCTTAAGTCCTGGATAATCTGCCCAGGACCATCTGGCTCACCTGAGTTAAAAACAGGACTTTACACAAATCTCCACTGAAACTGGCTTGATCTCCACCACACCCCATGGCTTCTCTTGCACCATAAGAGTTTCCCCTGGCTACACAAGTAAACATTTCTCCCATTTTGACTAAAATATCCTAAATAAACTTGATCACAGTCTGAAGAGCTACGGTGCTTTTAACATGAAGATTTTCCCAAGTCCCCCTTAGCTAGCACCTGCCCTCTGAGATCATCTTCCAGTTATATTGGTATAGCTTGTAGACTTCTCTCTTCCATCACACCAGGGGGCTTCTTGTGAGTAGGTAGAAGGTTTGGCCTTTCTTTGTATCCCCACACAGTAAGCACTTGATAAGTCCTGGCTGACTTGGGTCTGCCAGCATCTTCAGCCTTACTGGCTTATGGTACCAATCTGAAGTTTGGGGACAGCTGAAGTTGGCTAGCATGATCTGCTAGAAGTGCATTCTAATGTCTAGAACTTTATATACATATAAAGTTGTGTGTGTGTGTGTGTGTGTGTGTGTGTGTCTAGAACCTATTATTACACAACTGGAATAAGAGGTAACAAATGAATCACCTTGGGGTTCAGCCCTCCCTGGTCTGACTAGTGGCCATTTTGGTTTCCCAATGTTCTGACAAGAACCAAAACCCAATTGTATCTTCATCTGATTCACCGTCTTCCAAGCTTTTATCAAGGCCATGGCAGTCTCTTTTCATGGGGACAGTGGGTTCTTATGAGACCTAATTTAGCCAACTCTCCACTGTACATCCAGAGTTCTGAAAGACTTCCCAGGAGGCTCCAGACTCAGATCTGGAGTGGTCCTTTAAAGTCATTGAATCCAAACTCCTAATTTTACAGATGAGGAGACTGAGGCCCCAAGAGTTAAAGTGGCTTGTGCAGACTCATACAGCCGGTATCTGAGGCAGGATTTTTCCCGACTTTAAGTCCTAGTGCTCAATTAACCAAGCCATGGAAAGACAACGAGAATTGTAACATATTGTTCTTGCAGGCTCCTCACCTCTCTAAGTTTTTCATAAATAAATCAGGTTGCCCAGCTTCTTTGGCTTTCCATTGCTCCACTCTCCAATCTCGGGTCCCTGTATGCCAAGGTTTCTTGGGAAAACTCTATCACCTGGCTGAAAGTGACAGGCAATTTGACCCCCAAACTATTATTTGCTTCTCTGGCAACTTTCCTGACATGAGAGGTCAAAGGTCATTCAAAGAGCTTTTAAATGCATTCTATGAGATGCAAGTGCCTATTGTGTTCCAGGCATTACATTGTGGGATGTAAGTGCCTACTATGTGCCAGGCATTGGGGTATGGGGTAGAAGTGCCTACTATGTGCTGGGCAAGAAAAACAAATCTGACCTTCACATCAAAGAATTCACATCCCAGTGAGCAGAAACAACACATATGTAGAAAAGAATCACCAAAATGTGTGGGTGATTTGGGGAGGACAACAAGAGCTGGGGAGGGAAGGGGAGAATACAGGTAGACCTTTAAGCTGAGCTTTAAAGGATACTAGGGGTCATGGGGGGTGTTCCCGGCAAAGGGACAGCATGTACAAAGCCATGGAGACAGGAGATGGGATGTCATGTACAAAGAACAGCAAAGCGACGGCTTTGGCTGGAACAGAGTGTGTTAAGAGGACGAATATGTAATAAGAGATGGAAAGGTAGGCTGGGGGCAGATTAGGAAGGACTTTCTAAGCCAAATAAATGAATTTCTGCTTTATCCTAGATCCAAGGCTCAGAATGACCTTTTCTGAGCCATTGTCCTTTTCATTTGGCAGTCTGGTGAAGGCTACAGACTTATTATCAGATTTGCGCTTGTAAATACCGAAAATAAAATCCATATGGTCAAAAGAGAAAATCTTGTGTCAAAATACAGGTTTTTTTTTAAATTTGGGGGCAGCTAAGTGGTACAATGGAGAGAATGCTGGGTCTGGAGTCAGGAAGATTCACCATCCTGAGTTCAAATTGGGGTTCAGACACTTCCTAGCTATGGGATCCTGGCCAGGTCACTTCTTGCCTCAGTTTCTTCATCTGTCAAATAATCTGGAGAGGGAAATGGCAAACCACTTAGGTGGTTTGAAGAAAACCCCAAATGGGTCATGAGGAGTCAGACACAAGTGAAATGACTAAACAACAACAAAATCTACAAATTAAAATGACAGGTGCTCAGACTCCAGGTGAGAGTGACAAGAGGTAGTTTCTTTTTTTTTTCTTTTTTTTAAATTAAAACTTTTTATTTGCAAAACATATGTATGGGTAATTCTTCAACATTGACCCTTACAAAGCTTTCTGTTACAAATTTCCCCCCTACTCCCCTGCCCTCCCCTAGATGGCAGGAAGTCCACTACATGTTAATTATGTTAAAATACTTGGCAAATCGAATATATGTATACATATTTCCACACTTATTGTTGTGCAAGAAAATTCGTATCTACAAGAAGGAAAAATCAGAGAAAGGAAACCCAATGCAAGCAAACATCAATAGAGAGCATGGAAATGTTATGTTGTGGTCCACATTTCACATCCCTCTCTCTGAGTGTATATGGCTTTCTTCAGTGAACAATTGGAACTGGTTTGAAACCATGTCCATCAGAATTGATCATCGTATAGTCTTGTTGTTGCCATGTACATTGATCTCCTGGTTCTGCTCATTTCACTCAGCATCAGTTCATGCAAGTGAGAGGTAGTTTTTTAAGGAAAAACACTGACGTGGTCAAAACTGTGCTTCAGAGTTACTATAGTGACATTTGTAGAGAAGCTGGATTGCCTCCATCTTGTGTGTGTGTGTGTGTGTGTGTGACTGCCTTATCTGTTTCTGTCTGTCTCTCTCTGTCTCTGTGTGTCTCTCTGTCTCTGTCTCCCTTTCTCTCTTTCTCCCTCCTTTTGTGTCTGTGTCTGTCACTCTCTCTCTCTCTCTTCCCTTCTCTCTTTTTTTTCTCTCTCTTTCTGTCTCTGTCTGTCTTTCTGTCTCTGTCTCCCTTTCTCTCTTTCTCCCTCCCTTTGTGTCTGTGTCTGTCACTCTCTCTCTCTCTCTCTCTCTCTCTCTCTCTCTCTCTCTCTCTCTC
>JAJPUD010029670.1:0-13737 GCA_023553655.1 Myrmecobius fasciatus
CTGTAACAATCTTGGGGCTTCTGTCTCATTGGGGGAAGTCTGGGCTCTACTGGGAAGTTGTCCACTCCAAGCACTGAAGAGTTGGCAGCATCCATCAGGTGTTCCTCTCCTATTTCCAGTGTGGTAATGAAACACTTAAAAAAAAATCTCAGGCTGCCTTGGAGATTTTTTCAGTTGAATCAGGAGAGAAGAGAGGAAAGATATTCAATTTTGGGGGGGCCATTCCTATGTTTACTGGCTGATTGAGTTTTCAGAGGGATCATAGGAATTATAACTTAAAAGGTATAAGAATTCCATTCCCCTTTTCCTGCTTATTTTTATTTAAAAAATCAATTCAACAACATTTATTAAGCATAACTAAGTGGAAAGATTAGGAGTCAGCTAGATAGCTCAGTGGATAAAGCACTTGGCCTGGATTCAAGAAGATCTGAATTCAAATATGACCCTAGACACTTATAAACTTTATGACCCTGGGTAAGTCACTTACATTCTATTTGTCTTGGAGGGATGCTAGGTGGCTCATTGATAGAACGGAGGGCCTGGAGTCAGGAAAACCTGAGTTCAAATTTGGTTTCATATTGTAGACAGTGACAGCAAGATTATTAATGATCAACTATGATAGACTTAGCTCTTCTCCACAATTCAGCGATCCAAGGCAATTCCAACAAACTTTGGATGGAAAATGCCATCTATATTCAGAGAGAGAGAGAGAGAACTAAGGAGACTTAATGTAGATTGAAACATAGTATTTTCACCTTTAAAAATTTTTTTCTTTTTTTCTATTTTTTCTTTTTGTTCTGACTTTTCTTTCCCAACATGACTCAAATTGAAATATGTTAAAAATGGATGTATATCTATAACCTAAAAATTGAATTAAATAAAAGAAAATAAATTTGGCTTTAGATACTTACCAGTTGTGTGACCCTGGGAAAATTGTCTAATCCTGTTTGCCTCCGTTTCTTCATCTGTGAGATTAGTCTGAAAGGAAATGGCAAATCATTCCAGTATCTTTTCCAAGAAAAATAAGTAATGGGAGTTATGAAGAGTCAGTTTATGGCTGAACAGCCAGATCAAATGTGCAAAAGGGTTATTAGGTGCTGAGGATACAAGGATGATAAATGATGCATATTCTGTTTTTAGGAAATATAATTTCCTGAATACATATAAAAAATGTACATAGATAATCATCATGCAAACTGAAGATAAGAGATGAAAAGATGATTTCCACACAAAATATCCTAGGAAAACTTTTGGGAGAAAAAGCTGAGGATGGGTGGTAGATCAAAAAAAAAAGCTAAATGGAAGAAGAGGTATCAGAGTGGATCCCTGATGAAAGGGGAGGAGGAAATACATTCCAGACCTGAAGGGTGATCTGTACACATAAGGAAGGTAAGAAGTAAAGATGGAGTATAGTGTGCATAAATGGGAGTAATATAAAATCAAGATGGAAAGGTGTGTTGAAAGCAGTTTATAAAGAACTTTAAATTGCAGACTAAAATTTTAATTCAGAAAATAGAAATACATTGGTGTTTTAGGAACAAGGAAAGGATCTGCTTAGACTTGTGCATGGGGAAGATTATTTGGGCATCTGTCAAAAGATGTAATGGAAGAGAAAATTGAAATAGGGAAGATATTTAAGAATCTTTTATAATAGTCTGAGTAAGTATTGATGAAGGTCTGAAATTAGTGGTGGCCATATGAGTAGAGAGAATAGGACAAATTCAAGAGAGGTTAGAGAGGTTAAAGTGATGTTTTTGTTGTCATTTTTCAGTCACGTCTGACTTTTTGTGACTCCATTTGAGGTTTCCTTGGTAGGAAAAGATACTGGAGTTATTTACAATATTTTTCTCCAGCTCATTTTACAGATGAGGAAACTTTCAAGTCCTCTAATATCTTACTCCCCTTCTGTACACTGCTCTCCATGCCACTCCATGAAAAAGACACTCCATCTTTCAGCTTCAGGAATTTTCTTTGACTGTCCCCCATGCCTGGGATGCTGTCTCTTCATCTCTACCTAATGGCTTCATTTAGGACCTAACTAAAATCCCATCTTCTACAGGAAGTCTTTTCTAATCCTTCTTAATTCTAGTGCCTTTATTTTCTTAATAATTTCCTGTTTTATTATGTAAATAATTTGTTTGCATATACTTGTTTGCTTCCCATTTCTCTATTAGATTTTGAACCCCATGAAGCTAGTAACTAACTTTTCCTTCTTTTTGTATCTCCAGTGCTTAGTAACTGGCACATAGTAGGTTTTTAATAAATGTTTATTGACCAGAATATTTAGGTGGAGATATATGGGAAGCAGTTACTATTGAAATGATCTGTGATGGGAGTTTTGGCACAAAATGATGGCAGGTACCAGAAGTTGGGGTTCAGTCATGTAAAGAATTTACAATGGCCATTCTCTTTGGCAAAAAGTAGATTTATTTAGGGAAGAGGTTACAGACAAAATGAAAGGATACAATCCACATCAAGAATGGCAAATATGAAATAGAGTGGGAGAGCATATGAAAGAAATGTTCTTCAATGGAACTCACTATTACCAGTAGAAAGGGACAATTTTAATATCCTTTTTTTTTTTTTGCTTAGGCATTTGGGGTCAAGTGACTTGCCCAAGGTCACACAGCTAGACCGTATTAAGTGTCTGAGGCTAGATTTTAACTCAGGTCCTCCTGACTTCAGGGCTGGTGCTCTAATCTGCTGTGCCATCTAGCTACCCCTTAACATCCATTTTAAATACAATTTTGAGCTCCAAATTTTCTTCTCCTCTCCCAGATAGTAAGCAATTTGATATAGCTTATACATGTGCAACCATGTAAAACATATTTCCGTATCAATCATGTTATAAAAGAAGAAACAGAACAAAAGAAAAAAACACAAAATTTGCTTCGATCTATGTTTAGACATCATTTTTCTGGATGTGGATAGCATTTTCTATCACTGAGTTTTTTGGCATTGTCTCAAATCATTGTATTACTAAGAAGAGATAAGTCAATCACAGCCAATCATTGCACAATGTTGTCATTACTGTGTGAAATGTTCTCATTCTTCTCACTTCGCTTTGCATCACTTCATCTAAGTTTTTTCAGGTTTTTCTGAAATCTGTCAACTTGTCATTTCTTTTAGCATAGTGAAATTCTGTTATAACTGTATTCTAATCATTCCCCAATTGATGGGCATCCCCTCTATTTCCAATTCTTTGCTACCACAAAAGAACTGCTATCAATATTTTGGTACATGTAAGTCCCTTTTCCTTTTTTATGTTCTCTTAGGGATACAGCCCTAGTAGTAGTATTGCTAAGGCAAAAGGTATGCATAGTTTGATTGTCCTTTGGGCATAGTTCCAAACTGCTTTCCAGAATGATTGAATAAATCCTTAACTCTACCAAGAATATGTTAGTGTTCCAATTTTCCTACATCTTCTCCAAAATTTATCATTTTCCTTTATTATCATATTAGCCAATGGCATAGATGTAAGGTAATATCTCAGAGTTGTAATTTGCATTTTTCTAATTAATAGTAATTTAGAGTATTTTTTCATATGAGTATGGAGAGCTTTGATTTCTTCCTCTGAAAACTGCCTGTTCATATCCTTTAACTATTCATCAATGGGGCAATGACTTGTAGTTTTATGAATTTGAGTCAGGTTTTTATATATTTTAGAAATGAGGCCTTTATCAGATTCTTTGTCAATAAAAAAATGTTTCCCAACTTTCTGCTTTCCTTCTATTCTTGGGTGTATTGGTTTTGTTTGTGTAAAACCTTTTTAATTTAATGTAACCAAAATTATTCATTTTATATCTTGCAATGCTCTCTGTCTCTTGTTTGGTCACAAATTCTTCCCTTCTCCATAGATCTGATAAGTATACTATTACTTGCTCTCCTAATTTGCTTATGGCATTACCCTTTATGTCTAAATCATGTATGCAGTTTGACCTTATTTTTGGTAAACAGTGCAAGATGTTGGTGTATACCAAAATTATCTAATGTTTCTAGATCTTCTTTGGTCATAAATTCCTCCTTTTCCCAAATATCTGACAGATAAGCTATCTCTTGCTTTCTTAATTTGCTTATAGTACTTTATGTTTATACCATGAACCCATTTTGACCTTGTTGAGTGTGAGATATTGGTTTATAGTTAGTTTCTGGCATACTATTTTCCAATTTTCTCAGCAAGTATTGTCAAATGGTGAGTTCTTATTTCAGAAGTTGGAATCTTTGTGTTCATCAAAAAGTAGATTACTGTAGTCAATGACTATTGCATCTTTTGTGCCTAACCTATTTCACTGGTCCACCAGTCTGTTTCTTAGCCAGCACCAAATGGTTTTGATGACTGCTGCTGTATAATATTGTTTTAAGTTGGTTTTCTGGTATAGCTAGGCCACATTCCTTTTCATTTTTTCATTATTTTCCTTGATATTCTTTTTTTTTTTTTGCTGAGGCAATTGAGGTTAAGTGACTTGCCCAGGGTCACACAGCTAGGGAATGTTAAGCATCTGAGACCAGATTTGAACTCAGGTCCTCCTGACTTCAGGGCTGGTGCTCTATCCACTGCACCACCTAGCTGCCCCTCCTTGATATTCTTGACCTTTTGTTCTTCCAAATGAATTTTGTTTTTATTTTTTCTAGTGCTACAAAATATTTTTGGCAGTTTGATTGATATGGCATTGAATAAATAGATTAATTTAGTAGAATTATTATTTTTATTAAATTAGTTTAGCCTATCCATGAGCAATTGATACTTTCCTAATAATTTAGATCTGACTTTATTTGTATGAAAAATGTTTTGTAATTGTGTTCATAGAGTTCCTGGGTTTGTCTTGGCAGATAGACTTACAAATATTTTATATTGTCTACCATTATTTTAAATAGGGGTTCTCTTTCTCTTTCTTGTTGCTGGGCTTTGATGGTAATACATAGAAATGCTCATGATTTATGCGGATTTATTTTATATCCTGCTACCTTGTTAAAGTTGTTAATTGTTCCAAGCAGTTTTTTAGTCAATTTTCTTGAAATATACCATTCTATCATCTGTAAAGAGTGATAGTTTTGTTTCCTCACTGTTATTCTAATTTCTACAATTTCTTTTTTTTTTTTTTTTTTTGCTGAGGCAATTGGGGTTAAGTGACTTGCCCAGGGTCACACAGCTGTTACGTGTCTGAGACCAGATTTGAACTCAGGTCCTCCTGACTTCAGGGCGGGGTGCTCTATCCACTGCGCCACCTAGCTGCCCCTACAATTTCTTTTTCTTCTTTTATTGCTAAAGTTAACATTTCTAGTACAATATTGAATAGTAGTGGTGATAATGGGCATCTCTATTTCATCCCTGATCTTATTGTGAATACTTCTAGCTTATCCCCATTACATATAATGTTTCCTAATGGTTTTAGATAGATGCTACTTATCATTTTAAAGAAAAATCCATTTATTCTTATGCTATTTTTATTAGTAAAGGATGTTGTATTTTGTCAAATTTTTTTTACAGCTATTGTATCCACAGCTATTTTAAATGGATTTTTTCCTTCTATCTTTTGCTGTTTGGCTTTGTTGGAACTATATAGAAATGCTGATGATTTATGTGGTTTTGCTAAAATTGTTAATTATTTCAAGCAATTTTAAAGTTAATTTTCTAAATATATATCATATCATCTGAAAAGAGTGCTAATTTTGTTTCCTTTTTACCTATTCTAATTACTTAAAATTTCTTTTTGTTCTCTTATTGCTAAAACTACTATTTCTAGCACAGTATTGAATATAGTGATAATAGTAGACACCTCTATTTCACTCTTGAGCTTACTGGAAGGCTTCTAGTTTATTCCCATTACAGATAATGCTTATTGATAGTTTTAGATGGACACTTCTTATCAGATTAAAGAAAATTTCACTTATTTCTGTGATAATTAGTGTTTTTAATAGGAATGGGTACTATATATTTTCTTTTCTTTCTTCCTTCCTTCCTTTCTTTCTTTCTTTTCTTTTTTTTTTTTTTTTTTGCTGAAGCAATTGGGGTTAAGTGACTTGCCCAGGGTCACACAGCCAGGAAGTGTTAAGTGTCTGAGATCAGATTTGAACCCAGGTCCTCCTGACTTCAGGGCTGGTACTCTATCCACTGTACCACCTACCTGCCCCCATAGGTGCTACATTTGACAAAAGGTTTTTCTGCATCTATTGAAATAATCATATGATAACTATTGGTTTTGTTATTCCTGTGTTTAACTATGCTGATAGTTTCCCTAATATTGAACCAACCCTGCATTTGTGGCATAAATCCCACTTGGTCATAATGTATGAAGTTGGTGACATATTGTTGGTAGTTTCTTATAGAACAATAATAGAGGAAAAGTTTTTTTAAGTCTCTCCCCTCCCCCCAATATAGTTTTACTCTCTCTTTCCTCCTATAACTTAGTTTGGTTCTCCTTTAAGAATTTGGATTCTATGCCATTTGCTGCATATATATTTAGTATTGATATTACTTCATTATCAATGGCATGGTTTTAGTGAGATGTAGTTTCCTTTCTTGTCTTTTAAAATTAGGTGTATTTTTACTTTTTTTCCCCCTGAGGCAATTGGGGTTAAATGACTTGCCCAGGGTCAAGCTAGGGAGTGTTAAGTGTCAGAGGTCAAATTTGAACTCAGGTCCTCCTGACTTCAGAGTTAGTGCTCTACCCACTGCCCCTTGCTTTTTCTTTGACTGAGATAATGATTGATAGCCTGTGGGTTTTTTGTTTGTTTGTTTGTTTGTTTTGTTTTGTTTTGTTTTGTTTCAGCTGAAGCATAATATATTCTGTTCCAATTGTTTAACCTTTATTCTGTTTGACTCTCTGATTCAAATATGTTTCTTGTAAACAACATACTGTAGGATTCTAGTTTTTAATCCATTGTGCTTTTTTTCATTTTATGAGAGAGTTCATTCCATTCATGTTCACAGTTAATTCACATTTACACTTATGATTACTAGCTGTACATTTCCCTTCATCCTATTTTTCCCATCTTTATACTCAGTGGGTACAACATGGCCCCATTTGTTGATCAGTACCTTGGCTAGGAACTTCCTTATGACTTAGCTAGTCACTGCCTACTCTGGGCTGTGCTCCCTCTTTACCCAAGTAAGACACATCTGTCCTGCTGTCCTTTTAAATTATCTTGGGCTGGGAAAGTGTTTTGCCATTTGGGGTCTGTTATTCTAGAATTTGCTTTGAGAATTGATTTAAAGTTGTTTCAAGGGAAACTAGGGAGAGTTCTGCAACTTTCTACTTTTTCTCCGCCATCTTGGCTCAGCTTTTCAACTATTTTTCTTTTTAAAAATTAGTTTATACATCTTTATATGATTGATATTATTTGATTACTCAGCCAGCCAGTGACATTTGGTATGCTCTTCAACTATAAAATCATAGAATGGTAACACTGGAAAAAATTTTACAAGTCATCTGATTATTTTTGCTGTTGTTTATCCTTTGTTCTTGAAGAGGACCATAACATCAGATAGGAATGGCATGAGAAAAATGAGGGGTCCAGAGATTAAATGACTTGTTTAAGGTTATCTTTGGTAAAGCTGTGATAGACAAAGAAAAGATCAGAATTCAACTATCTTCTGATTTCCAATATAATATTCTCTCCAATTCCAATATAATGTTACTAACTAAAGTGGCAATGAATCTTTTTCCCTCACTAGGTTGCTTCCCAGATTTCTCAGTCATTATGTAGGACCCTCTTTATGCAGGAAGATCAATTCATACTTTGGAAATGCTTGATCCTCCTCTCCCCCCATTTTGGTTTTTCTCTCTGACTGGATGATTCCTCCTAGAATCTCAACTTAAGGAGTGTGCTCAGACCATGTATTCCTTCCCCACCAAATTGCACCCAAGCCTAGAATCTTCATTCACTACCTCCTTTCAGTTTCCTTTTATGCCCTCTTCCCCCACTAGACTACAAACTGCTTAAATGCAGGGACTTTTCTTTTTTCTTTTTTAAAATCCCTATCACAGCACAGTTCTTGGCATGCAATAAGTGCTTAATAAATACTTGTTGCCTGATTGACTGACTAAAGTGCTATTGGTGGAATAAGAGTTAGGATGACAGTACCAACTTGCCACTACTATTAGAAAAATAAACTTCTTAAAAAAGACAAGCAATGAAGTTGGCAGAATCATAAGAAGTAAGGAATATGAGGACTATATTGTTGGCTGTCATATTGAAAGATAGCATAAGTAGAATAAAATTATTAGAATAAAATTCCAAAATTAATAGAATAAAATTCCTTTATCTAGCCCTGATTACAACAGAGAGCAAAAAACAAAAGAGTCTAGTCTTGTTTCCATCAAGAGTGGCTGTATGATTTTGGCCAAGTCACTTAATTTCTCTGAATTTGTTTCCTTATTTGTAAAAGTTAGAGATTTGGACTGCATAAACTGTGATCCTTTCTAACTAAGACATCAGGATTATACATCACTTAGCGTTACTTAGTCTGTGTTGCTACAGGAATGTATATATTACATTGTCCACAGACCATATCCTAGAACTTTGCCAAAGAAATGCTATTAGGCTTGATACTATGGAGTGAGAAGATATGGATGATTTAACACCAATTCATCACCAGTACTGGAAAAAGAACTTTAATGTAAAAGATAATGTACAATTATTTTCACTTTTTATTTATTTTTGTTTGCTTGCTTTTTCTTTCTCATGGTTTTTTCCATTTTAATCTGATCCTTTTCTTTTCTTTTCTTTTGCAAGACAATTGGGGTTAAGTGACTTGCCCAGGGTCACACAGCTAGTAATAAATATTAAATGTTTTGGTCTGATTTTTTTCTTATACAACATGACAAATATGGAAATATATTTAAAAGAATTTTATATGTAAATCTACATCGGATTGCTTCCTGTCTTGAGGAGGAAGGAGGTAAGAGAGAGAGGAAGAAAGAAATTGGAACACAAAATCTTTTTTTTAAGCATTTTATTGAAGTTTTTTTAATTGCAAAACATATGTATGGGTAATTCTTCAACAATGACCCTTACAAAGCTTTCTGTTACAAATTTTTCCCCCCTAATGCCCACCACTCCCCTAGATGGCAGGAAATCCACTACATGTTAAATATGTTAAAATACTTGACAAATAGAATATATGTATACATATTTCCATTGTTGTGCAAGAAAAATAGTATCTACAAGAAAAAAATCAGAGATAGGAAACACAATGCAAGCAAACATCAATAGAGAGCATGAAAATGTTACATTGTGATCCACATCTCATGTGAACCTCTCTCTGGGTGTATATGGCTTTCTTTATTGAACAATTGGAACTGGTTTGAAACATTTCATTGTTGAAGAGAGCCATGTCCATCAGAATTGATCATCATATAGTATTGTTGTTGCCATGTATAATGATCTCCTGGTTCTGCTCACTTCGCTCAGCATCAGTTCATGCAAGTCTCTCCAGGCCTCTCTGAAATCATCCTGCTGGTCGTTTCTCATAGAACAATAACATGGAACACAAAATCTTATAAAAATGAGTGTTGAAAACTATCTTTACATGTATTTGGGAAAGATATTATTGAGGAAAAAAGAAAGATAATAAACACAAGCCACAGTTTTAAGTTTAATATTATTATCGAGTCTTTTCAGGCATGTCCAATTCTTCATGTCCACAAACAATGCAGTTTGCTATTCCTTCTACATTTCATTTTATAGATGAGGAAATTGAGGCAAACAGGTTTAAATGACTTGCCTAGGGTCACACAGCTACTTTGAAACTGGATTTGAACTCAGGTCTTTCTGACTCCAGGCCTTGTACTCCATCTACTCTACCACCTAGCTGCCCAAGTTATGTATGTATATATACACATACATAAACACATGATATAGAGATATATGTGTGTCTATGTATATGTGTGTGTAATTGACATTTTTCCAATACTCTAGATAGTCAACAAGACAATAAATCAAGCCCTGATTGGTATTTTCTTGTGTAAATGTAAATATTCATATTGTAAATATGAGGTATAAATATTCATATTGAAAAATGTAATAATCATTATAGAGCCAGTTCAAGCTGATTCCAAGACACTCGTGGTTTAGAGGATCCTCTTTCATAAGTACTACATTTTACCCTTTGGCATTTGTGTAGTGGCTAATAACCTTAGTGTAGCATTGCCCAAAAGAGGCATATCAGCTTTGTAAATGGCATAACCCCCATGCAAACCATAGTGGGAGTGACACATTCATAAATGTTGAACTATAGAGTATGTATTATTATTACTTTTTATTCTAAACTTAAGAAATAAAACAAGCAATTTCATAACAAAGTAGAATAGAAAAATAAAGAGGATTGTACCTGAAACTATATATCTATCGTTTTTAAACTTACTATCTTACTTTAAACTTACTTACTAAACTTTAAACACTTACCCCGCTTCCCACCTTAAAGATAGCTACCATTAGATACAAGTTCGTATCTATAGACACATACATATAATTAGGTTTTTTTTTTTTCTGGATGCAAACAGAAAGGTCTTCTTTCATAGGACTTTTGTAGTCAATTTGGGTACAGAATAATTTTTAGTTTGAGATATCACAGAATCTCAGAATTGAAAGATAATTCAAACATCTATCTTGTTCAAATTTCTACTGAATCTTCTCTACATTATCCCTGATAAATGGATTCATTTTTGATTCTGAGAGACCTCCAGCAATGGAAAATTCATTACCTCCTGAGGTGTTCAGTTTCATCTTGGGATAGTAGTAGTTGATTGAAGACTTGCCCAAATTTGCTACCCTGTAACTTCCATTTTTGTTTCTAGTTCTCTCCTCTGGACATATACAGAATAAATGTGATACCTCTTCATGGATATAATAAGAGTTAGTAATAACATCTAACATTTATATATATATATACATATATATGTATATATATATGTCTTTAAGATTTGTAAAGCACTCCCATATGTTTTCAAATTTGATTCCCACAATCATCCTATAAAATAGGTGCTATTATATATCCATTTTGCAGAAAAGGAAACTGATGTTGAAAAAAATTAAATGATTTGTACAGGGTCAAACAGTAAATGTCTGAAACAGGATTCAAACTTAGATCTCCCTGCTTCCAGGTCTAACACTGTCCACTGGACTATCTATGTGAAAACCATGCCCTGATTTTTCTAGTCTTTGAAACTGTAGCCTATTTCTTTTATCATAGCTGTTTCATATCACAAAACCATAATTCAATGATGATACAAGGGTTATTACACTCCTTTTCCATCAGTTAGATTTTCTTAGATTTCATAGAACAGTGTAACCCTTATTGTCTCTCTACCCCAATCTTTTCAGCTTTGTTTTGAGTGTTCTTTCCCTTATAAGGGGCTTATAAGCTCCTTGTTGGGATTGTCTTTTTCTTATTTGTATCCTAGCCAGCACAGTGCCAGCACATAGTAGGCACTTAATACAGGTTTATTGAATTGAAATTTCTTTTCATTTTGAACAATCATCTATTTTAAATTATTCCATCTATATTAGAAAATTTCATTAGGCTTGCTGAAAATTTACCAAATTACTACTGCCTATTGCCATGAAATTCCTAGCTAGCTCTTCTAAAAACTGTGAGCAGATTTGAGGAGAGTTATCCTCTTTTCCTAGGTGGGGCAACTAGGTGGTATAGTAGATACCACCTCTGGCTGTGAGTCAAGAAAATTCATTTCTGTGTGTTCAAATCTGGCCTCAGACATTTACTAGCTGGGTATTTAACTCTAGATAAGTCACTTACTCCTATTTACCTCAGTTTTCTTACCTGTAAAATGATCTAGAGAAAGAAATGGTCAACCATTCTGCCCCTTTGCCAAGAAAACCTCAAATGGGGTTATGAAGAGTTGGACATGAGTGGAATTACTGAATATTAACAACAGAAGCAAGAAAGCCCCTGTTATTCACCTGCTACCATCATCTTGGCTCAGACTGAAGCTGAAGGAACAAGGCTCTATGCCATACTTCTGAGCCTTTCAATTCTTTGGGGATGAGTCATTACTTGAGCAGAGAATTATCTCTTTCAGAACCTGGCAGCTGGTTTATAATGCCAATTTCACTTTATCCAATGAAGAACATGTGAAAAAGCATGACTTGAAAAGCTGGATTCAGTTCAAACCACTCTATTTATATTATGACTAGAACCTCTGTGTGGCTTGAGGGGATTTTAAACAAGTTTTCTGATGTAGACACAGTCCAAGAAACCACCAAGACAACTATTGCTATGTAGAACAGAGAACAAATTAAATTTAAATAATTTTTCTAGTCACTTAACTGAGAACAGGACACCTAGCTTGACTGCTGAGTTTATGTGAAAGTGAGTTATTGGCAAAATGCAAGTCCAGATGTAAGAGCTTGTCTAGTTATTGATGTTTCAATTCCAATAGCAAGAGATTAGTCTACATGGTTCTTTCTTCCACTGCCATGTATTTCTCAAAAAAAAATCTTTTTTCAGAATCTGTTTGCCTGTGGTTTTCTACTGACGAAATTTTGAGGAGGATGGGAAATTTGTTGCCAGTAGGTAAGAGAAGTACTCCTTTCCTCAGAGTGAGGATGAAGCAATACTGTTCTGGACTAACAGATTCTAACAAGGAGGAATTGGGGGCTAAGGTGGAAAAGTTGGAAAATCTGGGAGGTGGATCCCTCCCCATCTTAAAACTTCTGATAGAAGAGGGAAGATGTGAAAAGAGCTTGATTTGACTCCTAAATTTAGGGAGAGTAAATATCTAAGACTTTAATGAAAGGAAAAGCAGAATTGTATGGATGAAAATCCTGTAGAAAAAGTTAGCTCAGGAAGGAATACAAATTCTCAAGCCTGAAATTCTGTAGGCATAAAATAACAATTCTGATGAGAACAGAAAAGGAGATTATCTAAATGTACTAGGTTTCCATTTTTTTTTTTTTTTTGGTCTTAAATCTGTTTTCCCTTCTCTTCTCCCTATGTCCTCCACATAATTGTCAAAGTGACTTTCCTAAAACTCATTTCTGACCATGCCTCCTTCCTCTGTCCCCTATGTTCCAAATTCCACTGGCTTCCTATTACCTCCAGAGTCAAAAATCAAGTCTTTTATTTTATATTTAAAGCTTTTCACACCCTGCTCTTTTCCCACCTTTCCAGTTTGCTTACATGTTAATCCTCTCATTACATTCTACCATTCTAAAACAAGACATTTTGTCTCTTGTCTCTCTATATCTTTGAACTGTTCTTTCCCCTGCCTGTAATGCTTTTCTTCCTCTTTTACAGATGAGGAAACAGACAAATGGAATAAATGGCTTTCCTAGGATCACATTGCTATTAAGTTTCTGAAGCCAGATTTGAACTCATATTCTCCTGATTCCTGACTTACAGCCCCAATTAGTGCTCTTCCTAACTGTCCAGGAGACATGTTAGCTATGTTCAAGTATTTGAAGGATGTTCCTCTTAAAGAAGGCTCTGATTTTTTTTTTTTTTGGCCCCAGAAGGAAGCACCCAAAACAAAGATATGAATCTAAATCCATTAGGAAAAAGCTTCCCAGGAGTGGAAGAGGTCACTTTAAGAATGATGTTACCCCTTTTTGGAGGTCTTCAAGATGAGGGTGGATGAATACTTGCCTATTTCATTATAATATGGATTCCTTTCAGGCATAGATTAGACCAGATCACTTTCCAAATCTCCAATTCTACCCTTTTAATTTCATTTATTTATTTATTTATTTATTTATTTATTTATTTATTTATTTATT
>JAJPUD010029671.1:0-13737 GCA_023553655.1 Myrmecobius fasciatus
GGAAGGAAGGAAGGAAGGAAGGAAGGAAGGAAGGAAGGAAGGAAGGAGAAGCAGCAGGTCCCTGAAGCTCTCCTTGTTCTTTCTCTCCTTTAGGTGTCCATGTGGCTGGGTGAGAAGAACCTCGTGGCCTTAGACGAAGGTTGGAGGGACTCTAGCACCCTGCAGGCCCAGCTGCAGAAGTACCAGAGCTTTCAGGCTGAGCTGGATGCCAATGCTACCCAGCTTCAGAGACTGCAAATAGTAAGGGCTCCCAGGGAAAGGACACATGTATTGGTGAAGATGTGATACCAGCAGACCATAAGCTGCCAGAGCCATAGGAGGCCCAGAGTCCTGCCCTGGACTGCCTACTGGACCTCTCTAATTAGATGTGCTGTAATATCAAACACACCATGTCCACAGAGATGCTCTAGACCGTTAGGTGGCCCAATGGGCAGAATGACGGACCAGGAGTCAGAAGAAAGACATGAGTTCAAATCCTGCCTCAGACACTTAGTAACTGTGTGATGGGACAGGCCTGTTTAACTTCTGTCTCCCTCATCTGTAAAATATCAGACTTATTCAGTCATTTCAGTTATGTCTGAGCCTTTCTGATTCCATTTTGGAAGATACTGGACTGATTTGCCATTTCCTTCTCCAGCTCATTTTACAGTTGAGGAAAATGAGACAAACGGGGTTAAGTGACTTGTCCAGGGTCTTACAGCTGGTAAGTATTTGAGGCCACATTTGAATTCAGATCTTCTTAACTTCAGGCTCAATGTCTGCGGAGCTGATCAGTTCCATATCTAATTGACAAGTCTTGTTGATTCCAGCTCTGATTCCAATTCTACATCTCTCATATCCATCCCCTTCTGCCCACTCACACAACCACTGCCCCACCGAGTTCAGGGACAAAAGCAACCACCTCTGGTCTCTCCCCCTCTTCAGTGAATTCTCTTTTCTTTTCTTTTTTTCTTTTTGAGGCAATGGTCTTAAGTGACTAGCCCAGAGTCACACAGCCAGTAAGTGTCTGTGGCTGGATTTGAATTCAAATCCTCCAGACTCCGTGGCTGGTGCTCTGTCCAGTGTGCCATCTAGCTGCCCTTCACTGTATTAGGAAGTTGCCTGGCCAAGTCCCAGGGTCATATTTTATACATACATATATACATATATATCTTTATATACATACATAAATATCTTTGCATATACATACATGTATATATACATACATATATAAATATCTTTATATATATACATACATATATATCTTTATATATACATATATAAATATCTCTATATATACATATATATCTTTATATAGATAGATAGATATGTAAGAGGCTGGTTTTATACCTGGGTCATCATGGATTTAAAACCTGCTTTTTAGCCATAATATCTAATGCCTTAGGTCTGGCTTCAGCTTAACTCATTTTGCATTACTCCCCTTACACACTCTTCATTTCAACCAGTTTATCTGAGATTCTTTTACATATTCCACTTTCTCTCCCCGTGCATTTGCCCAGGCTGTGTCCCCCACCATCCTCTCTTTCACTTCCACCTTTTGGAATCTCCAGCTTCCTCAAGGTTCAGCTCAAGACCACGTCCCACACAAGGCCTTTCCTCACTTCCATTCCCCAGTTGTTAGGGCCCCCTCCCTAAAAAAATTACTTCATATTCATTTGGTATACGTATTTTTGACATAACTGTGTACATGTGTTTGTTGCTGGTACAGTACAAGCCCCCCTAGGACAAAGACCATTTCCTTTTATCTTTTGTCTCCCTGGTGTGGATCCAGAGCTACCCCATTTTAAGAATGACTATATTTTGTTCACACATATGTCTCTCTCCCCAAACTAGTCTACATCTGGCATAATACCTGGCATGCAGTAGATACTTAATAATTGCTTGTTGAATGAATGAAGCAATACCATTCTAAAAGAGGGAAATTTCCCACATAGGGTGCTAGAAGTCAATTAGTTAACAATTAAGCTGTAGATAGAGCATCTAGCATGGAGCCAGGAGGACCTGAGATCTGGTCTCAGACACTTACTGGATGTGTGACCCTGGGCAAGTCACACTGTTTACCTCAGTTTCCTCATCTGTAAAATGAACTAGAGAAGGAAATGGCAAACTACTCCAGTATTTTTGCCAAGAAAACCCAAATGGTGTCACCAAGAGTCAGGCACATCTGAACAAGAATCTATTACTATGCCAGGCTCATAGTAAGTACAGCTCCCTCCTAGGCCAGGTGCATAGTAGGCATGGCTCCCTCCTGGGCCAGGTGCATAGTAGGCATGGCTCCCTCCTATGCCAGGCGCATAGTAGGCACGGCTCCCTCCTGGGCCAGGCGCATAGTAGGCACAGCTCCCTCCTGGGCCAGGCGCATAGTAGGCATGGCTCCCTCCTGGGCCAGGCACATAGTAGGCACAGCTCCCTCCTGTGCACAGCAGATATAAAGATAGGCATAAAAAGTTCTTGCCTTCAAGGAGCTCTGCATGGGGGGAGGCAAGGTACATAAGATTCATATGGAGTGGATGGAAGGTACCCTTGGAAGGGAAATCTCTAGCAGCAAGGGAGAGCTGCTGGCCGTGTCATTTGAGCTGAGGCTTGAAGAAAGTGAGGGTGCTAGGAGGCGGAGGAGACAAGTAATAGGCAGGAAAATTTAGGCAGCGGAGGCAGTCTGTTCCAGGAAGCGCCCCAAGAAGAGTGGGGCCTAGCAGCTCTAAGTGTGGATTCCAGCCATCCCTACTCTAGGCTAAAAGGTGGATCAGCTCTTCTTTTTGACTTCAGGAAGGGGAGAAGCTGCTGAAGGAGGGGCACCCTGCCGTGGAGACCATTCAGGAGCGGCTACAAGAGATAGAAGGTCTCTGGAGCCAGCTGCAGGCCAACTGTGTCAAGAAGGGAACCAAACTACGGGATGCTTACAAGGTGGGGATGCTGGGGGGCAGGGGTCAGCCGAAGCTAAGCCGGTTACAGCTGGGCTAACCAGAGGGGACGGTCAGGGTGGACCCCTTCCCCTTCCTCCCCTGGCCATTTGTTCTCTCCTCTCCCCCAAGGCCCTGCATTTCCAGAGGAAAGTGAAGGAGGTGGAGAGGCGGCTGGAGAGCATGGAGGAGGAGCTTCAGGCTCCCCTGGGGGGACAGGACTTAGCAGGTGTGAAGGAGCTGCTGGCAGCCCAAGGGGAGCTGGAGGCCGGCCTGGAGGCTCAGGGGGGACTGGTGCTGGCGCTGACAGAGCAGGCCCAGGCCCTGGGCTCTGAAAATCACGTCCTGGCTGGGCAGATCCAAGAACAGGCCCGGCTGCTGCTCCAGAGGTGGGCACCAGCTTCTTCACCTGCATCAGATTTCCTGTCACTTTACTCTCCTTTTCAGCTTCTACTTTTTCCTTCTCCAAAGGGAAATATTTCAAGAAACCCCCTCAGGTTTTATCTACCCCTATTCATCTCTCTCTTTGGGGACTCTATTTTTTTGATCAGTTCACAAGCAAATATTATACTTGCTAAGCCAGGCACAGCGCTGGGCCCTGGGGGTACCAAGAAAGGCAAAAACAGTCCCTGCCCTTCAAGAGGCCTACATTCTCATAGGAGAAAAACTGGGGGAAAACAGAGTTCACACATAAGATTTGTACAGATGGAAGGTCTCATCCCAGAGGGAAGGACCTGGAGGGTGAAGGGAGAACCACCTGCTTAGGTGGTGAGGTCTGAACCGAGCCCTGAAGAAAGCCAAGGTATCCGGGGGGCAGACGGAGTGAGAGAGGGCTTTTCCAGATTTGGGGGACAGCCAGACAGGTAGAGTCAGGAGATGCAAGGTTTTGTGGGAGGAACAGCCAAAAGGTCTGTGTCGCGGAATTATGGAGGAGAATTATGGATAAAAGCCTGGAAAAGCTGGTAGGGCCTAGGTCATGAAGAGAGCTGGATACCCAAGAGAGGATTTTGTGGTTCTATTGATAGGGAGCCAGGAGTTTTCTGAATAGAGCAAAAGCATAGTCAGCCCTCTGCTTTAGGAGGATGCTTTCAGCAGTTAAGTAGATGGAGAAAAACTTGTGGCAGGTTTTGATGTGGTCTGTCCAGGAGTGCCCAGGAGTGGCAGTTCTCCAGGGGGTAATTGTTGTTTTTGTTGTTTGTCCTTCCTTCTCCACCAGGACCATGACATCAGGGAGGGGATGCCCTGACGTGCCAGTGAGGTGGATTCAGTGAGGGAGGGCTGGCAAGGTCACCTGCCTCACCTTCCCCTCCTGAGCCATCTGGGTCCAATAGCCAGACATCCATCAGGGCTGGAGACGGCTCTGGGGGAGGGGAGCCCTTGGCCTTCTTCAGCTCAGGTAGAAGGGAAAGCATGCCAGGTGCTGTTAAGGTGAAATGATAAAACATCAATAGACGGCATTTATAGGGTGACTGTGAGACAGGGGTTGTTACACCAAGGTTTCAAGCCCAGGGAATCATGGGAGGGTATTGCCCTCAGGCAAAATAGGGAAATTCACAGGAGAGAAGGATTTGTAGAGAAAAATAAGTTCTGTTTGGGCACAGGTTGGATTTGAGTGTTTCTTGTTCTAATACAACTTTCCATCTCTTCTGCCATCTCTCCCTCCCTTACCCCCATGGCCACTGCCCTTGCCAGGTACACAAACCTAAGAGAGCCCCTCCAGGAACGGCAGGCGGCCTTAGAGGCCAAGAGCCATCTGTACCAGTTCTTCCAGGACATAGAGGATGAAATGGCCTGGATACAGGAGAGGCTGCCCTTGGCCACAGCCCAAAATTACGGACAGACCTTGAATGCTAGTCAGCAGCTCCTAGAGAAGCACCAGGTAGGCCACCAACTCTCTGGGGAATTAAAGGAATACATGTGCGTGATGGAGAGGCATGAGGGGGGATATCTGATCTCCAGAGCTAAGCTCCAGAGCTAGGATGAGTTGATAGCTAGATGTAGAGCTGGAAGGCATCATAGAGGTTAGAGATGGAAAAACTGAGACTCAGAATTGCCCAAGATCATCAGAAGAATGTAAGCTCCTCAAGGGCAGGGAATATTTTCATTTGTCTTTTCTTCCCCAGTATCTGGCACATAGGAAATAGGGGCTTAAGAAACGTTTGTTCAAAGAGAATTGTATAAATATGTTTACACATAGTGGATTTAACACATATTTTAACGTGTATAACATATATTGGATTGTTTGTCATCTAGGAGAGGGAATGAGGAGGAGGAGGGGAAAATTGGAACACAAGGTTTTACAAGGGTTAATGTTGAAAAATTATCCATGCTTGTGTTTTGAAAATAAAAAGCTTAAAAAAAAAAAGATTTTCAGTAAAGGAAAACTCACCATCTCTTGAAGCATGTCATTTTACCTTTGGATATATTTTTGTAAAGGTAGGGGTTCATCCCTAAACCCAATTAATCACAGATGCCCCAGACACTTCAATTGTATCAATTAGTCAAAGGTAAATTAAGTATGCATAAGGCTTTATTCAATTTAAAATGATCAAAGGAGTCTAGGTCTTTGAAAAAAAAAAAAGAAAGAAAGAAATATTTGCTGAATTTGATTGACCCAACCTACTCGACTGCTTTCTGCTTTCCTCGCACTCATCCCATACCACTCCAACCCCACTGCCACTGGTGACATTGAAGACCCTGTGATTCAAAAGGAAGTCTCTATAAATCCAAACATTATACCATCTTACCTCTCATGCTAGCACTAAGGAGAAGCAAAATAGGACAGAAACTGGAACTGTCTTTTTATTGGTATAGGGAAGTCCCAAGGAAGGAAACTCCCTCTGCCAATGTAGTTTGGCACCTTCTCTCTAACTCCTAGTCTTCATTACCTAGAGCAATAAAAGGTGAAATGGCTTACCCAGGATCACGCAGTCCTACTTTCAGAAGCAGCATTTGAACTCAGGTCTTCCTTATTTCAAGGTCGGCTTTCTGTTACCCATGCCATGCTGGCTCTAATGGAACGGACAAGAAATTCTTAGCATCTCTGTTTGGGTGGACGAAGTCATTGGGCACCTGCCTGGGGGAGCCTGTGAGAGTTTGTGGACGTCTTTTTCTTGAACTTGTAGAACTTGGAAGATGAGATCAACAGCCATGAGGCTCTGACCCAGGTGGTCCTGGACACGGGCAGTAAGCTGGTTCAGGGCGGGCACTTTGCTGCCAGTGAGGTGGCTGCCCGGCTTCAGCAGCTGAAAACAGCCACGGGCAGACTTCGGGGGGAGGCAGAGCGGAGGAGACAGAGGCTTCAGCAAGTTCATGAGACCCAGCAATTTCTTGCAGAGGTGAGAAGGAACCGGGAGGACCCAGTATTTTGGAATAAATCATATTAGATTATAGGATCATAAACTTAGAGCCCTCAGGGAGCACCTAGTCTAAACCCCTCATTTACCACTCCTTTATAATTCCTTAAAATGCTCCCCAGAGATTTTGTTTTTATTGCTCAGCGCGTCCAACTCTTTGTGACCCCATTTGTGACCATGTTCTTAGCAAAGATACAGGAGGGTTTTGCCATTTCCTTCTCCAGCTCATTTTACAGATGGTGAAACCGAGGCAGACAGAGTTATGTGACTTATCCAGGGTCACACAGCTAGGACGGGTCTGAGGCTGGATTTGAAGCCAGGAAGATGAATACCAAGCCCAGCTCCATCCCCTGTACCACCTAGCTCCACTCCTCAGAGATAACAGGCCTTTTCCCCTTTGGATTTTTCTCTGGGCTGAAATCCCTAAGAACAAACCTGGGGGAGGGATGAGGAGACGATGTATTCTCGTTGTATTATCCTCCAGCTCCTAGAAGCAGAAGCCTGGCTGTCGGACCGAGGCCTTCTCCTGGACAATGAAGAGCTGGGGCAGGATGAGGAGACTACCGGGCTCATGCTGCGGAAGCTGGAGGCCATGAGGAAGGACCTGGAAGGGTTTGGCACTCGGCTTGAGAAGCTGCAGGAGACAGGCACCCGCCTAGGAGACAGACGCAACCCAGAGAGGTGAGCAAGAGATCAGGCAGGATGGGGAGGAAGGATGGCTAAGAAACTGGACCCAGCCTGCAGACCTCCTCATAGAACCTCAGACCTGGGCAGGATGCGGAGCTACGTAGCACAGGGAACCCTTCATCTTACAAATAAGGAAACTGAGTCCCAGAGACTCAATAGCTCAAAGTCAGATGGGTAGCAAGCATCCGAGAGAGTATTAGAGTAAGGATGCCGGGTCTGCATCCCAAAGAGATCTTAAAGGAGGGAAAGGGACCCACATGTGCAAGAATGTTTGTGGCGGCCCTTTTTGTAGTGGCTAGAAACTGGAAACTGAAGGGATGCCCATCAATTAGAGAGTGGCTGAATAAATTATGGTATATGAATGTTATGGAATATTATTGCTCTGTAAGAAACGACCAGCAGGACAATTTCAGAGAGGCCTGGAGGGACTTGCATGAACTGATGCTGAGTGAAACGAGCAGAACCAGGAGATCATCATACACAGCAACAACAGTATTACATGATGATCAATTCTCATGGACATGGCTCTCTGCAACAATGAGATGACTAAGGCCAATTCCAATGATCTTGTGATGGACAGAGCCATCTGCACCCAGAGAGAGAACTATGAGGACTGAATATGGATCACAACATGGAATTTTCACCTTTTTTGTTGTTGTTTGCTTGCTTGCTTTTTGTTTACTTTCTCACTTTTATTCTTTTTTTGATCTGATTTTTCTTGTGCAGCATGAAAAATGTAGAAATACATCTAGAAGAATTACACATGTTTAGCCTATATTGGATTTCTTGCTATCTAAGCAAGGGGCTGTGGGGAAGGGAGGAAGAAAAATTTGGAACACAAGGTTTTGCAAGAGTGAATGTTGAAAATTTTCTTTGCACATATTTTGAAATTAAAAAGCTACTATTTTAAAATATTTATTTTTTTTAAAAGAGAGAGAGATAGAGACAGGATACCAGAGACAGTAAAGTGGTGCAGTAAATAAAACACCAGCTCTGAAGTCAAGAGGGCCTGAGTTCAAATATGGCACTTACTAGCTGTGGGACCCTGGACAAGTCACAATCCCAATGGCATCCACAAAATGAAACAAAAAAGAAAGAATGTCATCTTCAGGATGACCTAAGCTGACTCTTCTTCTTCCTAGCCTTAAGGCACTGACCTCTCTACAGACTCTGAGGGAGACCCACAAGGGGTTGCTGCAGAAGGCCAAGAGCCGGGGGAAATGCCTCCAAGAGCAGCAGTACCTTTATCGACTGGAGCAGGAGGCCCGGCTCCTGGATACCTGGTTGTCAGGCAAGCGGGCCATGGCTGAGTCCCAAGATTATGGGCAGGACCTGGAGGATGTCAAGGTGACTTCTGCACAGACCTTGTGACACAGCACTATCCCGAGGAGATGAAAAGGGGAGGGTGACTGAAGCTAGGAGGCAGGGAAAGGCCTCCAGGATATGAGGAGGGATCCCTGGACTCTCTATGTTGAATGTTAGGGCCAGGGCTGATTAATTAGTGAAGGATGGGCAGGTTCAGACAAGATTCTCCTAGCTACTGGGCTGCCATTATAGTGGGAATATCATCTGTGGGAGGAGGGGTGTCCTTCCCTCAATCTATCATAGGATCATTCAATCTTGAAATATTTCTTTAAGGCCAGCTCTGTGATAGACAAAAGTCTAGATGCTCTTGAGGATGTGGCAATCCAGCTGGGGGTGGGGGGAGAAATGTGTTCTTAGATAGGTTACATGCAAAACATATATTTTTAAAATTTTTGTTGGGATTTAATTTTTTTCCAATTAACACAGACAATTTTTAATATTTATTTTTAATAAAATTTTCTCCCTCCTTCCCTGTCCCCCTCCCCAAGACAGAAAACAATTCGATATATGTTATATATGTATAAGCAAAAACAGATACAAGGGTGAAGGTACTAGAGAATTGGAGGTCAGATCCTAGCTCTGATAATGATTACCTCTCTGCATCCCAGTTTCATCATCTACAAAGTAGAAGGGTTAGTCAAGCTAGTCAATCGACATTTATTAAGTGCCTACTATATGCAAAAGACAGTCCCTGCTCTCCGGGAGCTCTGCTGTGAGATTAAGAGTTTAATGTCCATGGTGGTGCTTGGGCTGAGTCTGGAAGAACCAGCGGTTCTCAGAGGCAGAGGGGAGGATGGAGTGCGTTCTAGGCAGGGCAAAGGTGCAGAGGTGGACATGGAATTTGGGTTCCTTACTTGCAGGTGCTGGAAGAGAAGTTCCATACTTTCCAAAAGGAAGTGCAGAGCCTGGGCGCAGCCAAGGTTCGGGGGTTTCTCGAGCTGGCTGGCAACCTGGAACAGGCAGCCCCCAGGTGCTCCCCCAAGATCCAGGCTCAAAGGAGCCGCATGGAGGACTCCTGGGAACAGCTGAACAAAGCAATGAGGACCCGCACAGAGGTACAAGCTAAACTGACCTGCCAGAGCGGGGCAAAGGCCATGTGGAGCACTAAGTAGCTAGAGCACTGGGCCTGGGGTCAGGAAGATCTGAGTTCTAATGTGGTCTCAGACCTTGGGCAGGTCACTTAAAAAAAAAAACTATGTGACTCAGTTTCCTTATCTGTAAAATGGGGATAAAAAACAGCATCTAGGGGCAGCTAGGTGGCTCTGGATAGAGCACCAGCCCTGAAGTCAGGAGGACCTGAGTTCAAATCTTGTCTCAGACACTTAACATTCCCTAGGTGTGTGACTCTGGGTAAGTCACTAAACCCCAATTGCCTCAAGAAAAAAGCAAAAAAACATCCAGCATCTATCTCACAGAGTTGTTAAGATCAAGGAAAACAGCACATATAAAGAGCTTTGCAAACTTTAAACTGTTGTGCAAGTGTTAGCTATTATTATCATCATTCTTGTGGCTCAGTGCTCCTATGTGCTGTTCTGTTGGTCATTAATGACATGCAAATGTATTCCAACCTTGAGGGAAAGGTCAACTTGTTGTCAGCCCCTAAGGGGATTGGGGAGCTCAAGTCTGAGAGATTCTAGCAAATTTGGAGCTGGTGATCAAACAGGTCCTCCCCAACTCACGACCATGGCCTTTTCATCTAGGAAAGATGAAATTCAAGCTCCCTTTGGCCAGCCCCCACTGGGAAATGCAAGCTTCATCCTACTTTGTTTTTTAAGTACCCACCAAACCCTTCAGAATATCCCATTAAGTCTTTGTGAGATGGGTGCTCTAATTATCCATGGCACTGTGAAAGAGACTGATCAATGGTATGCTGCACCCAACTCAAACCAGAGCTGACTGTTTGATTTTCAGCATGAACATTTATGCCTCCGAAATAAGCAAAAGCTACAAATGAGGATTACATTTATTGCTTTGTGGGTTCTCTAAACTAGGAGTGCCCAAACAGGTAGCGACTGAGTGCCCCACAGAACTGGCTAGTTGCCCCTAACCAAATTAAAATGTAATTGGAAAATGTTTAACAAAATAAGCAAAAAGACAATAAAACATATTGATGTTTGTGGGCAATGGTCCAGGCTCTGATAATGCTCCAGTTCAGTTAATTAGTTGAGGTATTTTGAGATCTGTATTTGTACTATAGGGATTTGTTGTTTATTAGTTCAAGAAAGAAAGAAAGCTTCTGATGTGTAATTCTAAAAAAGCTCTTCATGTCTTGTTGGGTATTTGGAAGGTATTACATTTTTTAGCTTAGAAAGAGGGGAGAGGAAAGGGAGATACAGAGGGAAAGAGAGGGAAGACAGACAGACAGACAGAGACACACAGAGAGACAGAGACAGAAAGACAGAGACAGACAGACAGAGAAACAGGGAGACAGAGACAGAGAACCTAGAGGGAGGAAGGGAGAGAGACAGACAGACAGACAGAGACAGAGAAAGACAGAGAGACACACACAGAGACAGAAAGACAGAGAAACAGGGAGACAGAGACAGAGAGAGAGACAGAGAACCTAGAGGGAGGAAGGGAGAGATAGACAGTCAGACAGACAGAGGCAGAGACACAGAGAGACTGAGAATGTTGGAAGTAGCATAAGAAGTGGCTGGATTTTTTCAGAAAACACCAACATTACTGTCCCCTGAGCTGTCATCCCGCCCCAGGATCCACTGACCCTCATGACTTCCCAAGGGACTATTTCCCATTCATACTGTACACATATAATGCCACGTAGCTTGGAGCTCAGCTCATACTTTGGCTGCAAAAGTGATAGTACTGTGCCCCCCTCCCCAAAGAAAATTCAGTCCTAGCCTTCCCCAAACTCTTATCTTTTTCTGTTCCCTTTCCCACCATTCCTTCTGCAACTCTCTTCCACTGCTAAAATTCTTGTCATCTTAAATCTTCCCAATATTCATAAATTAATAATAATAAATAATAAAAATAGCTATGGTTTTGTTGGGTTTTTTTTTTTTAGCACTTGGAGATTTATGAAGTGCTTTACAATATTTGCAAAGTGCTTAACACAGTCCCAGGCAAATAGTAGGAAGCTAATAAATACTTATTTCCTTCCTTCCCTTACAAATATTATTGTATTTATTTTAAATATCTTATCCTCAGAACAACCTTGGGAGGAAGGTGCTATTATTAATCATCATTCTGCAAATGAATAAATTGAAGCAGACAGAATTTAAGTGATTTGCCCAGAGTTACTCAGCTTGTAAATGTCTGAGGCTGGGATCTGAACTCAGGTCTTCCTCACACCAAGCTTTATCCACTGGACTAAATCATAGACCCAAAAGTGGAAAGGAGATTAATTCTCCTTTCAGAGATTAATTCAGCCCCTTCATTTTTTTTAAAACGAGCAGTCAGTCCTAAGGTAGTTACATGGCTTGACCAAAGTCACTCTGGGAGGAAGCAGAAGAAGATGGATCTGAATCCATGACCTCTGACTCCAGAACCAGTGCTCTTTTGATGAGGCTCACTGACACCTAACTTTCTCCTGAAGACACCACTGTCTTGGTTCCCTCTCTAAGGTTGGCTGCTCCTTCTCTCCCAACCCCTAATTCTCAAGGCAAGAGGCCAGAGTTTATAGTTTTTGCTCCCCACTTTTAGACCTGCCTCACCAATCACCCCTGGTTCCTTACAGCTTATTGCATCATTCCCAGGTCCTTCTTATTATACCTGCAGACTTGAGGTCGCCTCCCTCCTCCCAGTAAGTGACAGCCCCTCTCCCCGGGAACATCTAGGGCTCAGCTTTCCCACTTCCATGACCTCTGGGTTCAATACACCTCTGCCACAAGCACAGAGTAGTGGTCACAACTTAGAGCCCCTTCCTCAGCCCAGCCCACCCTGCCCCCAACTAAATTTCCTCACTTGCCTGAACTCTTACTTAGGACTCTAGATATTCCCCACACAGACAGATCAGATTACCAATTAAAGATCTCGGACTAAGGGCAGTTTATTATTTCTTATTGTTTCTTTTTCTTCTTCTGTGGCAAAAAAGAAAAATACATTATAAGCTAAATCATTGAGGCATTCCGAGAAATAAGACTGGCTTTCTCACATGTCTTATGGAAATCAATCTCTTTATTGTCAGGCTAAGCAAAAACCCTTTTACCACTTCCCTTTGGGGCTCTTACATTATTCTAACTGATATAAATGGGGGCACTGATGATGCAACCCCTGATATCTTGTGCTGTGGTTTTAGAAAAAAAGAGCATGAGATTCTTAGTCAGCCTGCTACTTAGCTACTTAGCACATGATCTTGCAAAAGTCCCTCCACCTCACTGGGCCTCAGTTTCCCATCTATAAAATAAGAAAGTTGGACCTGATAGCCTCTAGAGTGTTCTCCAGCTCTAAATTCTGGTAATTCTATCCAGCTAACATTTTTTAAGGGCCTGTGGAGCAGTTTATTGCATTTATTGTCAGAAATATGCAGATTCAAATCCACATCAGAGTTACATGGTTACATGACCTTGGTCAAGCCAATTAACCACTCTGAGCCTCAGTTTCCCTCATCTGTTAAATGTTGATAGGAATGAAACTGTCTCATGAGTGAGGCTTAAGTGGGCACTGGGGCAGCTAGGTGGTAGAGTGGAATAGAGTGCCAGGCCTGGAATCAGGAAGATCTAAATTCAAATGTAGCCTCAGATACTTACTAGCTGTGTGATCCTGGGCAACTCACTGAACCCTGTTTACCTCAGTTTCCTCGTCTGTAAAATGAGCTGGAGAAGGAAATGGCCAACCCCTCCAGTACCTCTGCCAAATGGGGTCATGAAGTGTAGACTGAACAACAACCTCTGATTTTAGAGCTGAGGATCTGTCCAGTCCCATGTCCAGTTCCTTTATTGTCTTCCCAGAACCTGGTTGCTGCCAGAGAGGTCCATGGCTTTGATCAGGCAGCAGCTGAGCTGTGGAGCTGGATTCAGGAAAAGGCCACTGTGCTGGGTCAAGGGGACTGCAGCCACAGCCTGTCATCTGTGCAGGCCCTTCAGCGGCAGCAGAGGAACCTGGAGGTAGGTGAGGGAGCCCCACATCTGGAAGAGGCAGACATCAGGGTCTCCTTCCCACAGGCCTGAGTAGCACAGCCTTGTGGGCTCTGTGATTAGGTCTAAGGAAAAGAGAAACAGAGACAGGGAGAAGAGAAGGAGAGACAGAGAGAGGAAGGAGGGAAGGAGGCAGAGGAGAAAAAGAGGAGACTCTAGGAGTGAGGATATGGATAAATGAGGGAGGGAGAGTGGGAGGGAGAGACCCACAGAGATAGAGACAGAGAGACAGAGAAAGACAGGCTGACAAAGACAGAGTCAGACAGAGGAGGAAAATAAGGAGGGAGAAGGGAGAAAGGGGAGAATCTAGGAGTGAAGATATGGATAAATGGTGGA
>JAJPUD010029672.1:0-13736 GCA_023553655.1 Myrmecobius fasciatus
GGGGGGGTTAGGGGCTCTGGTACAGGCAAAATTCTTCTTTCCTATGGTTCCTTGTTCCTCTTACCTGAGAAGACCTCCCAGAAGGAAGGCCCGATGCTCTCTTTCTCTCTGCCCCCCCAAGCTATGCCACCTGCCGCTTCCTTGCCCTCGGGAGTTACAGACCCCCCTCCCTGCCGCTGCCACCCCACCCTCCCAACACATACCCCCTCTTCCCTGGGCCGTAAGGAGGTCCTGCCAACTCGGGCCCACTCACCGGGCTTTGAGCTCCTTAAACTCCTCCCGCACTTTGCTCAGCTCCAGCTGCAGGCGGGCGCGCTCCTTGGCTACCGAGTCGAGGGTCTTGCGGGCGTCCCCTAGCTCGGCCTCGTAGGCGGCCTTGATGCCGGACACCTCCCGGCTCACTACCTCCTCAGACTCGGTGATCCGGAGGCGCAGGCCCGCGTTCTCCGTCTCCAGCGAGCGGACCCGATCAATGTAGACAGCCAGACGGTCGTTCAGTTCCTGCAAGTCCTCCTTCTCCTGCAGCCGTGTGATCCGAGTCGGGGACAGCGGGGTGGAGCCCGCCGGTGCCCCGCTCCGGGTGGCACGCCGCTGCGACGACGGAGTATCCATGGCAGGCAGGGTGGCAGCGCCCTGGGGGCAGGGGGTCCCTGAAGATTAAGGACCTGAAGACGGGGAAGGGAAGAGGGTTTACAGAAGTCGGGCAGCTGAGTCTCCTTTTGGAGACAGGTGCCCGCTTAGGGTTGTGAGCTGGATGCGCGACCTCTGCGACTTCTGATCTTAGCCCCTCTTGGGTAAGTAGGCCGCCTGGTGTAGACGCGGCGCTCTTGGACAGTCTAAGTCTGAGTCACCGGGCCGTGGGGCTAAGGCTCAAATAAGCCTGGGAAGAGGGGAGGGGCCACATTCTTAAAGGGACAGCAGCATGCCCACCGAATTCTTGGAGTAAGCAAGTAGGGCCTTAGGATGAGATGGAGTGGGGGTGTTCAGGCCCATCACGGTTTCCTCCCCCCATGAGCCCTTGATGCCCCTCTGGTCTGGGTCTTATTTGCCTGCTCAGGGCTTAACTCCTTTCCTGTCTTCCAAAAGGCTAAGAACAGAATAGTGAAAATCAGATTGTGGGGGAGGGCAAAGTGTGGGTCTGGAATATTTGGAAGAAGGAATAAGGGCCAAAAAATAGAACTGGGGGAAGGCATAATTAAGGGGTCCCCAGGCAGGTGGGGGCTGGCTGGTACCCAAGAAGTGACTCACTCCACTTCTCCCCAAGGGTTCCCTTTCCTTTCTCTACCATAGTAACCAATGAGTCACCCTCCTCTTTCCCCCTTCTGCCCACATCTGGGTAGCCCATTCAGCAACTTAGATTTGAGCAAGTGAGGTGTGGGGGGAAGGGATTCCTGCCTTCAGTTGAGGAGCTCAGGAAGCTCTGGATACCTGAGACATCTACATCACCTACCCACCACAAGGTTCTGAATTTTTCTGCCCTTTATCCCTCCCTTCCTCCCTCCCCACTCTTTAACCCAAATCCACATTGGAGAACAAGACCCAAGGGATCTGGATTCCATGCTGAGTATCTCCCCAAGCTTCAAAAACTAGAACCAAGATTGCCAGATGTTAGGCCCAGAAGACAGGAGAAAACATACCTAGATCCCTTCCCCCCTCTTCAGCCCCTCTCCCTTGCTTAACTGTAGGACTTATTTTTAACTAGTAATTCAAAACAGACGCCCAGAGCCGTGCGTCACGTTGCCAGGACACCAGGGTCCCAGATTCCTGTGGTTCTTGGAGGGGCCAGGAGGAGGGGAGTCAGGCATAGGGCTAAGAGGCCAGATGCCTAAATCCCTATCCCCATTCTCATCAGAACAGGGGCAGTGGAGCTGGGGGAGAACGGGGAAAGAGAATAGAAGCCTGGGCTGTTGGATTCCCAGCCCTGACCCTGACTTTCCAAAAAACAAAAATGTGGCCGGGGTTCCCCCACCTGATCCATTCTGAATTGTACTTGGCTCTAGAGTAGACCAAGGAACTCTCTAGGGCTTTCACAAAATTTAGGCTTAGATGGTTCCTACCCCTGTCTGGCCCAGGCTTCTGCTCTTAGTTGAAATCTAGGTACCTAGCTCCGTTCCACTACTTAAAATACCTTGAATAATATTCTTACTTTTACCCACCTTTATCCTCCAGGTATCAAGAACCAAAGTGTAATCCTATTCTGATGTGCTTTACCAATCCCCTTCACCAGTTAATTCCCTAAATGAAGAGCCATGGACATTGAATTACATTGCTCTTTTCCAGTTCCACAAACTCTAATAGTTGAAGATGCCTAGGTTCTGGTTCCAAGAATCAGGAGTGTCCAAAGAGAAGGAGGAGGGCTGAGGAACAAATAGAACTTTGGATTGTCCAAGTTGACATGAAGAAGAATTCGAAGAGACTTCGGAGTGGAACACCTGGGTCCCAACAAGACAGAGAGACAGAGACAGAGAGGTTGCCTGACTGGGAGACATAACATTTGGGTTCCATCATTTGGATCCCACTGGCTCTCTTTATCCCTAAGACTAAAGGACCCATAAGCCTGGCTCCCCACCCTAACAGTTCTCTCCCCTCCTAGGGCGTGGCACTTTACTACCACCAACATCAGCTTCCCCGACAAAACAAAAGCTCTGTTCTCCCTCTTCTGTTCCCCAAACCAGGATCGGGGGCAAAGGGGGGGGGGGAGCTAGAGAAACGTGAGGGACGGGGCTCGTCCTGTTCCCGTCTGTCTCAGCCCCTCTCCTCTTTGGCATTTTGCCCCCCCTTTACCTCCCCCTTTCACTCAGCCAGTCTGGCTTCCCTTCTGGGCTGAGGAAGAAAAACCACATTTAACCCTTCCCAACCTAGAGTATCCCCCTCTTTAGGAAGAAGAAAGGGGCAGGATCCAACAGTAGAAAGAATTTAGCACCCCAAATCTTTCTCTGGACCCAGGATAGAACTTTTGACTCCCTTATTTCCAAGAAATGAATCACTTCATCCCATATACCTTCTAAATCTCAACTTCAAAGAACAAACTTATTCTGTATACTGGATCCAAAGTCCTAAACACAAAGCTCTTACTGAGACCAGAGGAAATTATTTACCATTTCTCTTTCCACCTCTCCCCAAGACCAGATAATCCTGAGAATGATGCTACAGATTGGGTTCTTGGAAATCAGTATAATAAATGGACTTAGAAGTCAGTAAATAGCCAAAAAACAGACCCAAAAGTTGAATAATGGATTTGTGGCAGGAGAGAAATTTAGCTTGATATAATGGAACAGCATTTCACTGAAAGTCAAGAGACTTGGCTTCTAGTTCTACCTTGTCTTGGGTAAGTGACTTCATTATGAGCTTCAGTTTTCCCATCTGTAAAATTAATTCTAAAATCTTATGATTCTCATGGATGGAAGTGCTAGCGCCACCAAGAAAGATGCCATGGGGTGAAGAGCTAGAGACAAGGCTGCAATTGGAGAATTTGGGATCTGGTTGGAGAATACTTTGAGCCAAGCCCAAGCCAAGAAAATTGATGTGCTAGCTCCTACTCTGTCTCTTTCTTAGTGATTCTTTATTGGTCACTAAACTTTCTGGAACCTCAATTTTTTGTCACACCGATTCCTAAACCCTGTCAGTATTCATTGCTCTTTTACTGTGTCCAGAATCAAAAAAGTAAAAGTCTCTGCCCATTCTCAGGCTGCTAGACTATACCCACATGGTACAAGTTTAGAAAGCAGTTAGTTAGAGCAATTTACGAATCCAAAACAGTTCGGAATGAACAGAGTGGTCAGAACTGGGTGGGGTTAGTCTAGGCAGGCTTCTTGGTGGAGGTGGGCTCAGAGCCCAGACTTGAAGGAGGTGCTCAGTTGCAATTGGTTAAATGAAAAAGAGATGCTGGCAGTGGATTGGTAGAGGTGGGAGGGGAAAGAAGGAAAGGGAATGGTTTGTGCAAAGTCTTTAAAAAAAAAAAGTGGAATAAGAACTTTGTTGGACTGGGACCAGTCAGAAGCTTGACCTGGTTGAAGTGAAGGGACTCTTTTGGGGAATAAGGTAAAACTGGAGAGGGGAAGGGAGGGAGTTAATTGGTAGGCTGAGCTGAAGGGTTTGGATTAGCAATAGGGATCCAAGTAGAATCTTGAGTGAGAATGGAATAAAATGAAAACAATGTATGTAGAAGGTTACTGTAGCAGCTTGGGTTGGGAAGGTGTTGGTTAGAGAAGAAATGGGGACTTGCTACAGTAACTTAGGTCTGGGGTGATAGAATCCTAAATAGGTTATTGGCTGAAAAAAAAATGAGAGGGTGGGATCCATGAGAAAAGTATAAAGAAAGAGCTCATATTCAGCAGGAGGAAGACCTGACTTCTAATTCCAAGTAATCAATAGAGAGGAGTTAAGAAGAACCTGGTACTTTTAAGTTTTAGAAACTAGGAGAATGAAGGAGGGACACTGAAAAGAGTAAAAAATGAATTCCAGTTTTGTGTGCTGGGTTTCAAAAAAACCCAACTGGAGAGAGAAGTGAGTCTAAGATTAGGAGTCAGCCCCAGTAAGGTGATAGCTCTGAGAGAGGAAAAGCTCTTTGAGAGAAAGAAGGGAAGGAAAAGACCAGAATGCTAAGGCCTGAGCTTTGATGGCCAGCTCTCTCCTCCCTACCCCAAAGGATAACTCTGTAGGGCTATAGCAATAAAGGCAGCAAGGAAACATTTGGGAACAACAAAAAAAGGAGCTAACAGCTGCAACCATCTCCATCTCTTGGCTTCGCTGAGGTTCTAGCTAAAACTTCACCTTTTCAGGCAGCTTTTTCCAATCCCTCTTAATTCTAGTACCTACCTTCTGTTGAATATTTCCAATTTATCCCGTATAGAGCTTGTTTGTCCACAATTACTTGCCTGGAATCTCCCAGTTTGCTTAAGTTTCCTCCCTGCCACATGAACTGGGGAAGGAAGTAGCAAATCATTCCAATATCTTTGCCAAGAATACCCCAAAAGGAGTCATGAAGAATCGGAGACAAGACTGAAAAATGACTAAACCACAACTCCCTTGGTTAGATTGCAAACTCCTGGAAGGCAGGGATTGTTTTGGCCTTCCTTTGAATTCTCCAGAGCTTAGCACAGTGCCTGAAACATAGTAAGAGTTTAATAAATGTTTATTGATTAAATCAGAACTTCAAAGCTGGAAGACTATATAGAGGCTATTTAATCTGCCTAGTTATCTGAACAGGAACTTCTCTGCTGCATCCCTTATAAATGGGCAACTAGCCTCTACTTGGAGATTTCTAATAATAGGCAGTTTACTATTTCACTAGGCAGCCCATTCCAGAATATTGCCATGATTTAAAGGGTCTCATAGAAGGGAGCTGATGGTTCTGAACCCCATAGCTGTGCCAAGGAAAGTTGACAAGGGACTGATAAGCCTGAGCAAGCTCTCCCTTACCTCTTCTAACCAGATTCCAAAGAAAGTTAAATGCCAGACTCTAATCCCAAGCCTAAGGAAGAACTTTTGCTGAAAGTCTAGGACACTCTGCCCATCCCAACTCATTTATTTCCATTACAAGTAACTTTGCTTCCTCAGATTGCTGCCTGGGATTCGCTTGTGTGAAACCAGTGGAGAGACAGGGAAAGAGGATTATAGGGATCTTTCCTGATGTTTCTGTTCTTTTGGTATCAGCAACAGGTCAGCTATCAATGATGTAATAACCAATTAAACTAATCTAAGCTGTTCACTTTATGACAATTTCTGGATCCCTTGTTAAAAAGTTTCTGTATAGCTCCTGACCTTTTCCCCTTTTTTCCCCTATTCTTCCTCAGCCTCCATCTTATGCTGTTCACCAGGATCTGTCATAGAAACAGGATTCTGAATGGAGCCATGTAAATGAGGCCAGTGGTGGTCTGGGACCAAACAGCCAACATCTTCAAGGATATAAAGAAGTCTTGGGGTGCAATTTGCCCAACTCTCAGTCATTCCAAGTCCCTCTGGCCCCTAAGGGGGAAGGGTAGCAGGTGGGTAGAGGGCAGTCATAGTGAATGGAGCTCTGACGCAGGCAGGAATAGGAGGCTGTGTGTGTATATATGTATGTACTCATGTGTCTGTCGTTGCCTGGGGCCTCCCCAGCCTCCTCAATCGGGGTTTCCTCTTCTTGTTGCCAAGGAAACAAACAGAAACATTACAACTCTGGCCAGAGTAAAGAATAAGTGAAAAGAGAAGAGAATGGGGGAAGCTTTCCATTCCCCTTTACTTGGAAGGAAGTTCCTTTGCTTCATCTTTATCTCTGTCTTCTCCAACCCACCTCTCCTAGAAAAATCTTCCTAAATCAGAAAAAGGAGAAAAAGGGGGACTTTTCTTCTCACTCAATTCCATGAGTTGTTACCCTTCCTTTCATTGCTCAACTATTCCATCCTTCCAGCTTTTCTCCAGTGCAACAACCGGGACTATATAAAGCAAAATGGATGGGAGAAAAGGGCTTAGAAAGGACCCTTTAACAGGTTGAGGTTAAAGTGAAACCAGGTGAGAGTGGGACCTAACTCCCTCTGGATTCCCAAAGGAAAAACTCCTCTTCTCATTGGTTTGAGCTGTGAAATGTTGCTGTGCCACATGCTGGGGATGGCAAGGAGATGGACATCCAGGGTATCTCTTCTCCCCTTTCAGAGGGGACCTGACTACTAGTAAGTGCAAGCCCTATTTCACCCCAATCCATTCCCCAACATTTCCCCCTATTCTTCCCTGTTTTCACTTTCCCCAATCCAATCTACCTGTACTTGTCTTGGAGATGTCCTCTCTTCATCCAGCAAGACTGTCCTGAGCAATAACCACAGCAATGGGAAGCTACATAGAGGGAGAGGTTTCCAAACTATGAGGAAGGGAAGGAGCCCCACCTGAGGATAATTAGAGGCTTCCTCGAGATTCCTCCCTTGCCTTCCCTCCACTGCCCCAGGGTTGGGCTCAGGGGGCATCTGTTTCCTTTTGGCTTAGTATGCCTCCAAAAGAGGTAGGACTGGCTCTAGATTTCCTGGCTTGGATTTCCTTGGGATAAGAGGATGGGGTGAGAGCTACATCCAGCAAAAACATCCGAGTTCTGTTTAACACCCATGAAGTTGGGATCTGAGAGACTCAATTTTGTCTGGGGAATGGGTGGAGCTAGCTTCCTATGGGAGGTGCGTTAGGCAGATGGGGAGTCTGCACATTCTCAGAGAAGGATTTCACCAGTGACTTAGTAGGCATCACTGAGTAAAAAGCACTTCTTGGGGAGAGGAACAGCTCTATGGGGAGTTACTATGTCCAGAGGGAGAACAAGGAATGCTACTGGGAAAAAGCAGGAATAGAAATTGGAACTAGACGTGAAGATTTAGGGAGATGTATAGAAAAGTGGGAAAGAGGAAGGACAATAGTAGAGAAAGAAAGGGATGAAAAGGAGAAAGAAGTGAGGGAGAGAGAAGAGGCAGGAGGACAGAAGTTAGATAAAGGGAAGGAAGAGAGGCAGGAACAAGGGATTGCGGGAAGAAGTTAAATGAAGGAAGGAGGATAAAGAAAAATGAAAGATGGAAGAAAATAAAGGGTATAAGTAAAATGAATAGAGAAGAACAAGCCTAGTCCATGCTTCATTTCTCCACCAAAGATTTCAGAGGGTTTTGGAATCCAAGATTGGGGAATGAATTGGGGGGAGCCAAAGGGGTGGAGCTGGAGAGATGAAAGACAAAAGACCAAAATGCCCAGACAGGCTGGGCCAATACAGAAGCTTTAGCCCCAGATCCTGGTGGGGCAAATATTTACCCGTTGCTATGGAAGAAGAGAAACCAATAGCTGGAAGAGTTATGAGGCTCCTCCCCTTTCCCCTCTGGCTCACAGATTCTGGGGAAACTGGCTTTACTCCCCCACAACTCCTTCTCTGGAGCCACTACTGTATCTTCTTTGCACCACCTCCACTAGAAATGTCACACCATTTCCCACTGTGCCATGAAATCTGAGTTCTGGTGCCTTCAAATAGACCTGTATATATGTAGAGATCTGGGGCTGAGAAGGACAGTCCAGAAAGATGGAGGGGGTTGGCTTAAACCCTAAATTGCTAGGACAGGAGGGCAGAGCACCCCTGAGGGATCAGCTCCCAAAGGGCACTAAACATAGACTCTTCCAAAGACCCACTTATAAATGTTTGGGTAGGGGGCTCATGGAGAGGGGAATGCAGGAGATTAGGTGAGCAAAAAAAAATAATAAGGGTATGTCTTTGGTAATACAGGGACTAAATTTTGAATGATGTAAAAGTTAGCATAATCCCAGTACAAGGATGACAAAGAAATAGGTAAACTAGGGAATTATAAAGGAGAAGCTAGGAAGAAGGGACAGGAAAGTAGAGAGGGAGAATTTGGGGACAAATATAAAAGCACTTTCAACCTTAAGCCATGGGCATCTTGGTAGAGGAGAGGGTAGAGGCCATCTTCAATGCCTGGATAGAGCAGAGCTGGAAGTTAGATTTGGGTGGGGCTGGGTGCCTGGGGGGAAGAGGGGGATGGTAAAGGATGCTCAACTGAAGCCAGATGTGGCCTGTGTGGTTGTGTGTTCTCACTGCTGCTGGCACGGCAGCCCAGCCACTGGGAAAGATTAGTCAGCCTGCAAGGGGAAGGATAAAGGAAAAGGGGGGGGGTTTGAAAGGGATTGAGCCAATCTTCCATTCCAGCAAAGAAAGTTAAGAGTTGGGGGGGGAGGTATGGGCAAAATCTAAGGTGGTTGGGGGAATGATCCTTTGGTAGCTGGGGTGGCAATGATCTGTGGCAACAGGGAATGGTTCATAGAACTAGACTACCTCTTTCCCATTTTTGGGTTTCTTCCCCACATATGGAAGCTTTTTACCCCATAGCTCTTCTTACACGGAGTTCCCAACTACTCAAGAAATTCTGTGAGTCCTTTTTTTACATGGATCTCTATGTCTCAATCTTAAAGACCTTAGCTTAAAAAGATCAAGGTCTCCCACTGTATCCAAGGCCATCTCCAGTCATCCTAATCTGTATCTGACCACTGGATCCAGATGGCTCTTGAGGAGAAAGTGAAACTGGAGACTTTGAATAGCTCTCTCTCACTCAAGTCCAGTTCACTTGCACATCATGGCATCACCTCCCTGATGTCATGGTCCTTTTCAAGAACAAAGGACAAACAACAACATCTCAGTTTGATGGGGGTAAACCCAATATCACTCTGACAGAGATCTGGGAGATCACTGCTCTCTGTGATTTGGGATAAGAACTGGGGAGGATTAAGAAGAGGTGAAGTCCTGAAAACTCCTCTACTTAAGAGTTAAGGTTTGCTACACAATTTGTAATGCAAAATGTGGTTTTCATTTCAAATCTGGAAACCTCAGACCATTGTTCTTTTATCAGTTTGTATTAGGGTGAAGGTAGAGTAGATTTGGGAGACTTTAGGGGGTAAAAGGAAGGGAGAGGCTGAAAACAGGATCCAGAACAGGAAAGCTTCTTTGGGGACAATAAGTAGAATGGAATCCAAGATTAAAAAGAGGACATCTCAGAGGATAGGGTGGAGGCAACTGGTATTAGGTGTTAAGCAACTGGAGTGATGCCCTGGGCAGGATAGGTACCAGGATGGAGAAGAGACTGGATGAGTGGAGAGGGCTCCATCTCTTTAAGGAGAGACAAATGGACCCTGAAGCTGCCAGAGGTAAGAGGAAGATTATACCACAAAGTGAACCTCTTTCTTTAGCACAATGTTTCTCCAACTGTGCTAAAATCCTCCAACACCCCCAGTTGGTTTTAAAATTAACTTTATCTTGTTTGACAATAGATATTAAAAAGAATGATTTTAGAGGATTTTGTTCCAGGATTCTGCCAAAGTTTTGTTAAAACTGTAGAATTCTACTATTTTTTTTTTTTTGAGAACCACTAATCTAATAAGAGATTAGTGTAATATACTCAAAGGAATATTGGGCCTACAGTAAGAAAGGTCTGGGTTCAAATCCTACCATTTGTTAGATATCTCAACATGGACATGTCCTTAAATTTACTGACTCTCAAGAGTTAATAATTTCTATAATGTTTATTAGTCTGTTTGTAAGGATCAAGAAAAATTATATAAGGTATTTTATAAATCTTTTTTTTATTAAAGCTTTTTATTTGCAAAACATATGTATGGGTAATTCTTCAACATTGACCCTTACAAAGCTTTCTGTTACAAATTTTTCTCCCCTAGTCCCCACCCCTCCCCTAGATGGCAAGAAATCCACTACATGTTAATTATGTTAAAATACTCAACAAATTGAATAAATGTATACATATTTCCACACATCATTGTTGTACAAGAAAAATCATATCTACAAGAAAAAAAATCAGAGAAAGGAAACACAATGCAAGCAAACATCAATAGAGAGCATGAAAGTGTTATGTTGTGGTCCACATTTCATATCCCTCTCCCTGGGTGTATATGGCTTTCTTCACCGAACAATTGGAACTGGTTTGAAACATTTCATTGTTGAAGAGAGCCATGTCCATTAGAATTGATCATCATATAGTATTGTTGTTGCTATGTATAATGATCTCCTGGTTCTGCTCATTTCACTCAGCATCAGTTCATGCAAGTCTCTCCAAGCCTCTCTGAAATCATCCTGCTGGTCGTTTCTTATAGAACAATAATATTCCATAACATTCATATACCATAATTTATTCAGCCACTCTCCAATTGATGGGCATCCATTCAGTTTCCAGTTTCTAGCTACTACAAAAAGGGCTGCCACAAACATTCTTGCACATGTGGGGCCCTTTCCTTCCTTTATGATTTCTTTGGGAAATAAGCCCAATAGAAACACTGCTGGGTCAAAGGGTATGCACAGTTTGATAACTTTTTGAACATAGTTCCAAATTGCTCTCCAGAATGGTTGGATCCATTCACAGTTCCACCAACAATGTATCAGTGTCCCAGTTTTCCCACATCCCCACCAACATTCATCATTATCATTTCCTGTCATTTTAGCCAATCTGACAGGTGTGTAGTGGTACCTCAGAGTTGTCTTAATTTGTATTTCTCTGATCAATAGTGATTTGGAGCACCTTTTCATATGACTAGAAATAGTTTTAATTTCATCATCTGAAAATTGTCTGCTCATATCCTTTGACCATTTATCAATTGGAGAATGGCTTGAATTCTTACAAATATGAGACCATTCTCTATATATTTTAGAAATGAGGCCTTTATCAGAACCCTTAAATGTAAAGATTATTTTCCAATTTGATGCTTCCCTCCTAACCTTGTCTGCATTAGTTTTGTTTGTACAAAAACTTTTTAACTTAACATCGTCAAAATTATCTATCTGGTGTTCAATTAAGAGTTCCAGTTCTTCTTTGGACATAAATTTATTCCTTCTCCACAGGTCTGAGAGGTAAACTATACTATGTTCCTCTAATTTGCTTATAATTTCACTCTTTATATTCAAATCATGAACCCATTTAGATCTTATCTTGGTATGTGGTGTTAGGTGTGGGTCAGGGTATTTTATAAATCTTAAAAAAAAAAAAACTATATAAATGGAAGTGGTGGAAAGGGTAGAGGCCTGACATAAGAAAATTTAGTTCTAATCCTGACTCAGTTGTTTGCCACATATGTAATCTTGGGTAAATCACTTCATCTCTCTGTGACTCAGTTTTCTCATGTGTGAGTGAGACCAGATGATCTCTATGTTCTCCTTTAGCTCCAAATCCTAAATATAGAATGTGTTGAAACTAACAATCTAACAAAAGAGATGGATTGTAGGATTTTAGAATTATTAGGGAGCTTAGAGGTCATCTAATTGATCTCTCCCCTAATATCAAGGCAGTTAGATGGTATAATGGGGAGGGGTTGAGCTTGAAATAAAAAAATCTTGAGTTCAAATTGGGCCTGAGGTACTTAACTAGTTTTGTGATTTGGGGCAAGTCACTTTGTTTACCTCAGTTTCTTCATCTATAAAATGGGGATAATACTAGAACTCAGCTCCCAGGGCTATTGTGAAGATCAAATGAAATAGTATCTGTAAAATACTTTGCAAACTTTAAACTACTATATAAAAGCTTATTGTTGTTACTATTAAGTTAGTTCAATTAAATAAATATTTATTAAAAGCCTATTATGGAGCAGCTAGGTGGCTCAGTGGTTAGAGCACCAGCCCTAAAGTCAGGAGGACCTGACTTCAAATCTGGTCTCAGACACTTAACATTCCCTAGCTGTGTGACCCTGGGCAAGTCACTTAACCTCAATTGCCTCAGCAAAAAGCAAAAAAAAAAAAAAAAAAAAAGAGCCTATTATATGCCAGGTACTCAGCTAGGTTCTGGAAATGTGAACAGGGAGCTTGCATTTTTTTTTCCTGAGTCAGCTGAGGTCAAATGACTTGATGAGGGTTACACAGCTAGGAAGTATTAAGTGTCTAAAGTCAGATTTGAACTTGGGTCCTCCTGACTTCAAGGCTGGTGGTTTATCCATTTTGCTACCTAGCTTGCATGGTAAGGTATGGTAAGCATGCCAGGGAGCTTGCATTTTATAGATAAGGAAACTGAGATTCAAAGGGAGTAGGGTGATTGATAGATCTTTTCATGGGTGTTAAGAGGCTACCATATTCTCTAACTTCAAATACAGTAAAACTTTGAGGTTAAGGAGACTTGGACTGGATTATTTCTAAAGGGTTTTAGCATCTTTAATATTTGTTGAGTCAAAGTTCTTTGAGTGACTGGAGGTTGGAAGTGGTCAGAATTGAGGTAATTCCTCCCACACTCAAGGAAAGGTTTCAATGTTTCTCCTTCATGGATTCTACCACACAGTGATACTGGTCTCCTTACTATTCCCTGAAAAAAAGACACTGCACATCCCAGCTTCCAACAACACATTTTCATTGGTTGTCCCTCTTGCCTTGGAATTCTCTTCCTTCTCATCTCTGTCTCCTGTTTCCCTGGCTTCCTTCAACTAAAATTCCACCCCAAGAAGCCTTTTCTCATTCCCCTTAATGCTGGTGGTTGCCCTCTGATATTATCTTCAGTTACAGGCATATGTACCTTATTTTTACATAGCTGTTGAAGTCTTGTCTTTCCCGTTAGACTGTGAGTTCCCTGATACCGTTTTTTTTTTTTTGTGTTTTTTTGGGGTTTTTTTTTTTTTGGTATCTTTAGCTTTATGTACCTGGCACATAGTAGGCACTAAGTAAATACTTGTTGACTTGACTTATTAATGTGGGATCTACAGAAAAGCCACACCCAGAGAGGATTAAAAAAAAAAAAACCAAAAAACAGATGGAGAGAACCAATGGAACTCCAGGCTGGCAACTCCAAGGATGTTATTTTCCAAACTTTCAACGGAAAGTTTGAAAAAAAAAAAAACACACACACACACACACACACACAAATGAAAACGTGACTCACTGCCCCCCTTCTCACTTCCCTCCCCTCTTCCCCAGGCTCTATGATTTTCTCCCAAGAGTTAATTCAAATCACATTCTCAAAAATGCTAAAACAAGACGCTTAATGAGAAGGGGGTGTGGAAAGGCGGCTAAGAGACGCCAAAGGGCCCGGGAGGAACCCTGGTTGAGAATAAAGAAATAGAGCGGGTTACTACTCTATAAGCAAAGTAAAGTTAGACATTGGGAGGACCTGCCTGAACGCTGACCCATGAAGGATTTTGGGAGGGGGATGATACTGAAGAGCTTATGGTTTTACTCCTTAAGCTTCTTTCCAAGAAGAAGAGGATCAGAAGCTTGAAAAGAACCTTAGAGGTTACCTAGTACAACCTCTCTC
>JAJPUD010029673.1:0-13733 GCA_023553655.1 Myrmecobius fasciatus
CTGTAACAATCTTGGGGCTTCTGTCTCATTGGGGGAAGTCTGGGCTCGACTGGGAAGTTGTCCACTCCAAGCACTGAAGAGTTGGCAGCATCCATCAGGTGTTCCTCTCCTATTTCCAGTGTGGTAATGAAACACTTAAAAAAAAATCTCAGGCTGCCTTGGAGATTTTTTCAGTTGAATCAGGAGAGAAGAGAGGAAAGATATTCAATTTTGGGGGGGCCATTCCTATGTTTACTGGCTGATTGAGTTTTCAGAGGGATCATAGGAATTATAACTTAAAAGGTATAAGAATTCCATTCCCCTTTTCCTGCTTATTTTTATTTAAAAAATCAATTCAACAACATTTATTAAGCATAACTAAGTGGAAAGATTAGGAGTCAGCTAGATAGCTCAGTGGATAAAGCACTTGGCCTGGATTCAAGAAGATCTGAATTCAAATATGACCCTAGACACTTATAAACTTTATGACCCTGGGTAAGTCACTTACATTCTATTTGTCTTGGAGGGATGCTAGGTGGCTCATTGATAGAACGGAGGGCCTGGAGTCAGGAAAACCTGAGTTCAAATTTGGTTTCATATTGTAGACAGTGACAGCAAGATTATTAATGATCAACTATGATAGACTTAGCTCTTCTCCACAATTCAGCGATCCAAGGCAATTCCAACAAACTTTGGATGGAAAATGCCATCTATATTCAGAGAGAGAGAGAGAGAACTAAGGAGACTTAATGTAGATTGAAACATAGTATTTTCACCTTTAAAAATTTTTTTCTTTTTTTCTATTTTTTCTTTTTGTTCTGACTTTTCTTTCCCAACATGACTCAAATTGAAATATGTTAAAAATGGATGTATATCTATAACCTAAAAATTGAATTAAATAAAAGAAAATAAATTTGGCTTTAGATACTTACCAGTTGTGTGACCCTGGGAAAATTGTCTAATCCTGTTTGCCTCCGTTTCTTCATCTGTGAGATTAGTCTGAAAGGAAATGGCAAATCATTCCAGTATCTTTTCCAAGAAAAATAAGTAATGGGAGTTATGAAGAGTCAGTTTATGGCTGAACAGCCAGATCAAATGTGCAAAAGGGTTATTAGGTGCTGAGGATACAAGGATGATAAATGATGCATATTCTGTTTTTAGGAAATATAATTTCCTGAATACATATAAAAAATGTACATAGATAATCATCATGCAAACTGAAGATAAGAGATGAAAAGATGATTTCCACACAAAATATCCTAGGAAAACTTTTGGGAGAAAAAGCTGAGGATGGGTGGTAGATCAAAAAAAAAAGCTAAATGGAAGAAGAGGTATCAGAGTGGATCCCTGATGAAAGGGGAGGAGGAAATACATTCCAGACCTGAAGGGTGATCTGTACACATAAGGAAGGTAAGAAGTAAAGATGGAGTATAGTGTGCATAAATGGGAGTAATATAAAATCAAGATGGAAAGGTGTGTTGAAAGCAGTTTATAAAGAACTTTAAATTGCAGACTAAAATTTTAATTCAGAAAATAGAAATACATTGGTGTTTTAGGAACAAGGAAAGGATCTGCTTAGACTTGTGCATGGGGAAGATTATTTGGGCATCTGTCAAAAGATGTAATGGAAGAGAAAATTGAAATAGGGAAGATATTTAAGAATCTTTTATAATAGTCTGAGTAAGTATTGATGAAGGTCTGAAATTAGTGGTGGCCATATGAGTAGAGAGAATAGGACAAATTCAAGAGAGGTTAGAGAGGTTAAAGTGATGTTTTTGTTGTCATTTTTCAGTCACGTCTGACTTTTTGTGACTCCATTTGAGGTTTCCTTGGTAGGAAAAGATACTGGAGTTATTTACAATATTTTTCTCCAGCTCATTTTACAGATGAGGAAACTTTCAAGTCCTCTAATATCTTACTCCCCTTCTGTACACTGCTCTCCATGCCACTCCATGAAAAAGACACTCCATCTTTCAGCTTCAGGAATTTTCTTTGACTGTCCCCCATGCCTGGGATGCTGTCTCTTCATCTCTACCTAATGGCTTCATTTAGGACCTAACTAAAATCCCATCTTCTACAGGAAGTCTTTTCTAATCCTTCTTAATTCTAGTGCCTTTATTTTCTTAATAATTTCCTGTTTTATTATGTAAATAATTTGTTTGCATATACTTGTTTGCTTCCCATTTCTCTATTAGATTTTGAACCCCATGAAGCTAGTAACTAACTTTTCCTTCTTTTTGTATCTCCAGTGCTTAGTAACTGGCACATAGTAGGTTTTTAATAAATGTTTATTGACCAGAATATTTAGGTGGAGATATATGGGAAGCAGTTACTATTGAAATGATCTGTGATGGGAGTTTTGGCACAAAATGATGGCAGGTACCAGAAGTTGGGGTTCAGTCATGTAAAGAATTTACAATGGCCATTCTCTTTGGCAAAAAGTAGATTTATTTAGGGAAGAGGTTACAGACAAAATGAAAGGATACAATCCACATCAAGAATGGCAAATATGAAATAGAGTGGGAGAGCATATGAAAGAAATGTTCTTCAATGGAACTCACTATTACCAGTAGAAAGGGACAATTTTAATATCCTTTTTTTTTTTTTGCTTAGGCATTTGGGGTCAAGTGACTTGCCCAAGGTCACACAGCTAGACCGTATTAAGTGTCTGAGGCTAGATTTTAACTCAGGTCCTCCTGACTTCAGGGCTGGTGCTCTAATCTGCTGTGCCATCTAGCTACCCCTTAACATCCATTTTAAATACAATTTTGAGCTCCAAATTTTCTTCTCCTCTCCCAGATAGTAAGCAATTTGATATAGCTTATACATGTGCAACCATGTAAAACATATTTCCGTATCAATCATGTTATAAAAGAAGAAACAGAACAAAAGAAAAAAACACAAAATTTGCTTCGATCTATGTTTAGACATCATTTTTCTGGATGTGGATAGCATTTTCTATCACTGAGTTTTTTGGCATTGTCTCAAATCATTGTATTACTAAGAAGAGATAAGTCAATCACGGCCAATCATTGCACAATGTTGTCATTACTGTGTGAAATGTTCTCATTCTTCTCACTTCGCTTTGCATCACTTCATCTAAGTTTTTTCAGGTTTTTCTGAAATCTGTCAACTTGTCATTTCTTTTAGCATAGTGAAATTCTGTTATAACTGTATTCTAATCATTCCCCAATTGATGGGCATCCCCTCTATTTCCAATTCTTTGCTACCACAAAAGAACTGCTATCAATATTTTGGTACATGTAAGTCCCTTTTCCTTTTTTATGTTCTCTTAGGGATACAGCCCTAGTAGTAGTATTGCTAAGGCAAAAGGTATGCATAGTTTGATTGTCCTTTGGGCATAGTTCCAAACTGCTTTCCAGAATGATTGAATAAATCCTTAACTCTACCAAGAATATGTTAGTGTTCCAATTTTCCTACATCTTCTCCAAAATTTATCATTTTCCTTTATTATCATATTAGCCAATGGCATAGATGTAAGGTAATATCTCAGAGTTGTAATTTGCATTTTTCTAATTAATAGTAATTTAGAGTATTTTTTCATATGAGTATGGAGAGCTTTGATTTCTTCCTCTGAAAACTGCCTGTTCATATCCTTTAACTATTCATCAATGGGGCAATGACTTGTAGTTTTATGAATTTGAGTCAGGTTTTTATATATTTTAGAAATGAGGCCTTTATCAGATTCTTTGTCAATAAAAAAATGTTTCCCAACTTTCTGCTTTCCTTCTATTCTTGGGTGTATTGGTTTTGTTTGTGTAAAACCTTTTTAATTTAATGTAACCAAAATTATTCATTTTATATCTTGCAATGCTCTCTGTCTCTTGTTTGGTCACAAATTCTTCCCTTCTCCATAGATCTGATAAGTATACTATTACTTGCTCTCCTAATTTGCTTATGGCATTACCCTTTATGTCTAAATCATGTATGCAGTTTGACCTTATTTTTGGTAAACAGTGCAAGATGTTGGTGTATACCAAAATTATCTAATGTTTCTAGATCTTCTTTGGTCATAAATTCCTCCTTTTCCCAAATATCTGACAGATAAGCTATCTCTTGCTTTCTTAATTTGCTTATAGTACTTTATGTTTATACCATGAACCCATTTTGACCTTGTTGAGTGTGAGATATTGGTTTATAGTTAGTTTCTGGCATACTATTTTCCAATTTTCTCAGCAAGTATTGTCAAATGGTGAGTTCTTATTTCAGAAGTTGGAATCTTTGTGTTCATCAAAAAGTAGATTACTGTAGTCAATGACTATTGCATCTTTTGTGCCTAACCTATTTCACTGGTCCACCAGTCTGTTTCTTAGCCAGCACCAAATGGTTTTGATGACTGCTGCTGTATAATATTGTTTTAAGTTGGTTTTCTGGTATAGCTAGGCCACATTCCTTTTCATTTTTTCATTATTTTCCTTGATATTCTTTTTTTTTTTTTGCTGAGGCAATTGAGGTTAAGTGACTTGCCCAGGGTCACACAGCTAGGGAATGTTAAGCATCTGAGACCAGATTTGAACTCAGGTCCTCCTGACTTCAGGGCTGGTGCTCTATCCACTGCACCACCTAGCTGCCCCTCCTTGATATTCTTGACCTTTTGTTCTTCCAAATGAATTTTGTTTTTATTTTTTCTAGTGCTACAAAATATTTTTGGCAGTTTGATTGATATGGCATTGAATAAATAGATTAATTTAGTAGAATTATTATTTTTATTAAATTAGTTTAGCCTATCCATGAGCAATTGATACTTTCCTAATAATTTAGATCTGACTTTATTTGTATGAAAAATGTTTTGTAATTGTGTTCATAGAGTTCCTGGGTTTGTCTTGGCAGATAGACTTACAAATATTTTATATTGTCTACCATTATTTTAAATAGGGGTTCTCTTTCTCTTTCTTGTTGCTGGGCTTTGATGGTAATACATAGAAATGCTCATGATTTATGCGGATTTATTTTATATCCTGCTACCTTGTTAAAGTTGTTAATTGTTCCAAGCAGTTTTTTAGTCAATTTTCTTGAAATATACCATTCTATCATCTGTAAAGAGTGATAGTTTTGTTTCCTCACTGTTATTCTAATTTCTACAATTTCTTTTTTTTTTTTTTTTTTTGCTGAGGCAATTGGGGTTAAGTGACTTGCCCAGGGTCACACAGCTGTTACGTGTCTGAGACCAGATTTGAACTCAGGTCCTCCTGACTTCAGGGCGGGGTGCTCTATCCACTGCGCCACCTAGCTGCCCCTACAATTTCTTTTTCTTCTTTTATTGCTAAAGTTAACATTTCTAGTACAATATTGAATAGTAGTGGTGATAATGGGCATCTCTATTTCATCCCTGATCTTATTGTGAATACTTCTAGCTTATCCCCATTACATATAATGTTTCCTAATGGTTTTAGATAGATGCTACTTATCATTTTAAAGAAAAATCCATTTATTCTTATGCTATTTTTATTAGTAAAGGATGTTGTATTTTGTCAAATTTTTTTTACAGCTATTGTATCCACAGCTATTTTAAATGGATTTTTTCCTTCTATCTTTTGCTGTTTGGCTTTGTTGGAACTATATAGAAATGCTGATGATTTATGTGGTTTTGCTAAAATTGTTAATTATTTCAAGCAATTTTAAAGTTAATTTTCTAAATATATATCATATCATCTGAAAAGAGTGCTAATTTTGTTTCCTTTTTACCTATTCTAATTACTTAAAATTTCTTTTTGTTCTCTTATTGCTAAAACTACTATTTCTAGCACAGTATTGAATATAGTGATAATAGTAGACACCTCTATTTCACTCTTGAGCTTACTGGAAGGCTTCTAGTTTATTCCCATTACAGATAATGCTTATTGATAGTTTTAGATGGACACTTCTTATCAGATTAAAGAAAATTTCACTTATTTCTGTGATAATTAGTGTTTTTAATAGGAATGGGTACTATATATTTTCTTTTCTTTCTTCCTTCCTTCCTTTCTTTCTTTCTTTTCTTTTTTTTTTTTTTTTTTGCTGAAGCAATTGGGGTTAAGTGACTTGCCCAGGGTCACACAGCCAGGAAGTGTTAAGTGTCTGAGATCAGATTTGAACCCAGGTCCTCCTGACTTCAGGGCTGGTACTCTATCCACTGTACCACCTACCTGCCCCCATAGGTGCTACATTTGACAAAAGGTTTTTCTGCATCTATTGAAATAATCATATGATAACTATTGGTTTTGTTATTCCTGTGTTTAACTATGCTGATAGTTTCCCTAATATTGAACCAACCCTGCATTTGTGGCATAAATCCCACTTGGTCATAATGTATGAAGTTGGTGACATATTGTTGGTAGTTTCTTATAGAACAATAATAGAGGAAAAGTTTTTTTAAGTCTCTCCCCTCCCCCCAATATAGTTTTACTCTCTCTTTCCTCCTATAACTTAGTTTGGTTCTCCTTTAAGAATTTGGATTCTATGCCATTTGCTGCATATATATTTAGTATTGATATTACTTCATTATCAATGGCATGGTTTTAGTGAGATGTAGTTTCCTTTCTTGTCTTTTAAAATTAGGTGTATTTTTACTTTTTTTCCCCCTGAGGCAATTGGGGTTAAATGACTTGCCCAGGGTCAAGCTAGGGAGTGTTAAGTGTCAGAGGTCAAATTTGAACTCAGGTCCTCCTGACTTCAGAGTTAGTGCTCTACCCACTGCCCCTTGCTTTTTCTTTGACTGAGATAATGATTGATAGCCTGTGGGTTTTTTGTTTGTTTGTTTGTTTGTTTTGTTTTGTTTTGTTTTGTTTCAGCTGAAGCATAATATATTCTGTTCCAATTGTTTAACCTTTATTCTGTTTGACTCTCTGATTCAAATATGTTTCTTGTAAACAACATACTGTAGGATTCTAGTTTTTAATCCATTGTGCTTTTTTTCATTTTATGAGAGAGTTCATTCCATTCATGTTCACAGTTAATTCACATTTACACTTATGATTACTAGCTGTACATTTCCCTTCATCCTATTTTTCCCATCTTTATACTCAGTGGGTACAACATGGCCCCATTTGTTGATCAGTACCTTGGCTAGGAACTTCCTTATGACTTAGCTAGTCACTGCCTACTCTGGGCTGTGCTCCCTCTTTACCCAAGTAAGACACATCTGTCCTGCTGTCCTTTTAAATTATCTTGGGCTGGGAAAGTGTTTTGCCATTTGGGGTCTGTTATTCTAGAATTTGCTTTGAGAATTGATTTAAAGTTGTTTCAAGGGAAACTAGGGAGAGTTCTGCAACTTTCTACTTTTTCTCCGCCATCTTGGCTCAGCTTTTCAACTATTTTTCTTTTTAAAAATTAGTTTATACATCTTTATATGATTGATATTATTTGATTACTCAGCCAGCCAGTGACATTTGGTATGCTCTTCAACTATAAAATCATAGAATGGTAACACTGGAAAAAATTTTACAAGTCATCTGATTATTTTTGCTGTTGTTTATCCTTTGTTCTTGAAGAGGACCATAACATCAGATAGGAATGGCATGAGAAAAATGAGGGGTCCAGAGATTAAATGACTTGTTTAAGGTTATCTTTGGTAAAGCTGTGATAGACAAAGAAAAGATCAGAATTCAACTATCTTCTGATTTCCAATATAATATTCTCTCCAATTCCAATATAATGTTACTAACTAAAGTGGCAATGAATCTTTTTCCCTCACTAGGTTGCTTCCCAGATTTCTCAGTCATTATGTAGGACCCTCTTTATGCAGGAAGATCAATTCATACTTTGGAAATGCTTGATCCTCCTCTCCCCCCATTTTGGTTTTTATCTCTGACTGGATGATTCCTCCTAGAATCTCAACTTAAGGAGTGTGCTCAGACCATGTATTCCTTCCCCACCAAATTGCACCCAAGCCTAGAATCTTCATTCACTACCTCCTTTCAGTTTCCTTTTATGCCCTCTTCCCCCACTAGACTACAAACTGCTTAAATGCAGGGACTTTTCTTTTTTCTTTTTTAAAATCCCTATCACAGCACAGTTCTTGGCATGCAATAAGTGCTTAATAAATACTTGTTGCCTGATTGACTGACTAAAGTGCTATTGGTGGAATAAGAGTTAGGATGACAGTACCAACTTGCCACTACTATTAGAAAAATAAACTTCTTAAAAAAGACAAGCAATGAAGTTGGCAGAATCATAAGAAGTAAGGAATATGAGGACTATATTGTTGGCTGTCATATTGAAAGATAGCATAAGTAGAATAAAATTATTAGAATAAAATTCCAAAATTAATAGAATAAAATTCCTTTATCTAGCCCTGATTACAACAGAGAGCAAAAAACAAAAGAGTCTAGTCTTGTTTCCATCAAGAGTGGCTGTATGATTTTGGCCAAGTCACTTAATTTCTCTGAATTTGTTTCCTTATTTGTAAAAGTTAGAGATTTGGACTGCATAAACTGTGATCCTTTCTAACTAAGACATCAGGATTATACATCACTTAGCGTTACTTAGTCTGTGTTGCTACAGGAATGTATATATTACATTGTCCACAGACCATATCCTAGAACTTTGCCAAAGAAATGCTATTAGGCTTGATACTATGGAGTGAGAAGATATGGATGATTTAACACCAATTCATCACCAGTACTGGAAAAAGAACTTTAATGTAAAAGATAATGTACAATTATTTTCACTTTTTATTTATTTTTGTTTGCTTGCTTTTTCTTTCTCATGGTTTTTTCCATTTTAATCTGATCCTTTTCTTTTCTTTTCTTTTGCAAGACAATTGGGGTTAAGTGACTTGCCCAGGGTCACACAGCTAGTAATAAATATTAAATGTTTTGGTCTGATTTTTTTCTTATACAACATGACAAATATGGAAATATATTTAAAAGAATTTTATATGTAAATCTACATCGGATTGCTTCCTGTCTTGAGGAGGAAGGAGGTAAGAGAGAGAGGAAGAAAGAAATTGGAACACAAAATCTTTTTTTTAAGCATTTTATTGAAGTTTTTTTAATTGCAAAACATATGTATGGGTAATTCTTCAACAATGACCCTTACAAAGCTTTCTGTTACAAATTTTTCCCCCCTAATGCCCACCACTCCCCTAGATGGCAGGAAATCCACTACATGTTAAATATGTTAAAATACTTGACAAATAGAATATATGTATACATATTTCCATTGTTGTGCAAGAAAAATAGTATCTACAAGAAAAAAATCAGAGATAGGAAACACAATGCAAGCAAACATCAATAGAGAGCATGAAAATGTTACATTGTGATCCACATCTCATGTGAACCTCTCTCTGGGTGTATATGGCTTTCTTTATTGAACAATTGGAACTGGTTTGAAACATTTCATTGTTGAAGAGAGCCATGTCCATCAGAATTGATCATCATATAGTATTGTTGTTGCCATGTATAATGATCTCCTGGTTCTGCTCACTTCGCTCAGCATCAGTTCATGCAAGTCTCTCCAGGCCTCTCTGAAATCATCCTGCTGGTCGTTTCTCATAGAACAATAACATGGAACACAAAATCTTATAAAAATGAGTGTTGAAAACTATCTTTACATGTATTTGGGAAAGATATTATTGAGGAAAAAAGAAAGATAATAAACACAAGCCACAGTTTTAAGTTTAATATTATTATCGAGTCTTTTCAGGCATGTCCAATTCTTCATGTCCACAAACAATGCAGTTTGCTATTCCTTCTACATTTCATTTTATAGATGAGGAAATTGAGGCAAACAGGTTTAAATGACTTGCCTAGGGTCACACAGCTACTTTGAAACTGGATTTGAACTCAGGTCTTTCTGACTCCAGGCCTTGTACTCCATCTACTCTACCACCTAGCTGCCCAAGTTATGTATGTATATATACACATACATAAACACATGATATAGAGATATATGTGTGTCTATGTATATGTGTGTGTAATTGACATTTTTCCAATACTCTAGATAGTCAACAAGACAATAAATCAAGCCCTGATTGGTATTTTCTTGTGTAAATGTAAATATTCATATTGTAAATATGAGGTATAAATATTCATATTGAAAAATGTAATAATCATTATAGAGCCAGTTCAAGCTGATTCCAAGACACTCGTGGTTTAGAGGATCCTCTTTCATAAGTACTACATTTTACCCTTTGGCATTTGTGTAGTGGCTAATAACCTTAGTGTAGCATTGCCCAAAAGAGGCATATCAGCTTTGTAAATGGCATAACCCCCATGCAAACCATAGTGGGAGTGACACATTCATAAATGTTGAACTATAGAGTATGTATTATTATTACTTTTTATTCTAAACTTAAGAAATAAAACAAGCAATTTCATAACAAAGTAGAATAGAAAAATAAAGAGGATTGTACCTGAAACTATATATCTATCGTTTTTAAACTTACTATCTTACTTTAAACTTACTTACTAAACTTTAAACACTTACCCCGCTTCCCACCTTAAAGATAGCTACCATTAGATACAAGTTCGTATCTATAGACACATACATATAATTAGGTTTTTTTTTTTCTGGATGCAAACAGAAAGGTCTTCTTTCATAGGACTTTTGTAGTCAATTTGGGTACAGAATAATTTTTAGTTTGAGATATCACAGAATCTCAGAATTGAAAGATAATTCAAACATCTATCTTGTTCAAATTTCTACTGAATCTTCTCTACATTATCCCTGATAAATGGATTCATTTTTGATTCTGAGAGACCTCCAGCAATGGAAAATTCATTACCTCCTGAGGTGTTCAGTTTCATCTTGGGATAGTAGTAGTTGATTGAAGACTTGCCCAAATTTGCTACCCTGTAACTTCCATTTTTGTTTCTAGTTCTCTCCTCTGGACATATACAGAATAAATGTGATACCTCTTCATGGATATAATAAGAGTTAGTAATAACATCTAACATTTATATATATATATACATATATATGTATATATATATGTCTTTAAGATTTGTAAAGCACTCCCATATGTTTTCAAATTTGATTCCCACAATCATCCTATAAAATAGGTGCTATTATATATCCATTTTGCAGAAAAGGAAACTGATGTTGAAAAAAATTAAATGATTTGTACAGGGTCAAACAGTAAATGTCTGAAACAGGATTCAAACTTAGATCTCCCTGCTTCCAGGTCTAACACTGTCCACTGGACTATCTATGTGAAAACCATGCCCTGATTTTTCTAGTCTTTGAAACTGTAGCCTATTTCTTTTATCATAGCTGTTTCATATCACAAAACCATAATTCAATGATGATACAAGGGTTATTACACTCCTTTTCCATCAGTTAGATTTTCTTAGATTTCATAGAACAGTGTAACCCTTATTGTCTCTCTACCCCAATCTTTTCAGCTTTGTTTTGAGTGTTCTTTCCCTTATAAGGGGCTTATAAGCTCCTTGTTGGGATTGTCTTTTTCTTATTTGTATCCTAGCCAGCACAGTGCCAGCACATAGTAGGCACTTAATACAGGTTTATTGAATTGAAATTTCTTTTCATTTTGAACAATCATCTATTTTAAATTATTCCATCTATATTAGAAAATTTCATTAGGCTTGCTGAAAATTTACCAAATTACTACTGCCTATTGCCATGAAATTCCTAGCTAGCTCTTCTAAAAACTGTGAGCAGATTTGAGGAGAGTTATCCTCTTTTCCTAGGTGGGGCAACTAGGTGGTATAGTAGATACCACCTCTGGCTGTGAGTCAAGAAAATTCATTTCTGTGTGTTCAAATCTGGCCTCAGACATTTACTAGCTGGGTATTTAACTCTAGATAAGTCACTTACTCCTATTTACCTCAGTTTTCTTACCTGTAAAATGATCTAGAGAAAGAAATGGTCAACCATTCTGCCCCTTTGCCAAGAAAACCTCAAATGGGGTTATGAAGAGTTGGACATGAGTGGAATTACTGAATATTAACAACAGAAGCAAGAAAGCCCCTGTTATTCACCTGCTACCATCATCTTGGCTCAGACTGAAGCTGAAGGAACAAGGCTCTATGCCATACTTCTGAGCCTTTCAATTCTTTGGGGATGAGTCATTACTTGAGCAGAGAATTATCTCTTTCAGAACCTGGCAGCTGGTTTATAATGCCAATTTCACTTTATCCAATGAAGAACATGTGAAAAAGCATGACTTGAAAAGCTGGATTCAGTTCAAACCACTCTATTTATATTATGACTAGAACCTCTGTGTGGCTTGAGGGGATTTTAAACAAGTTTTCTGATGTAGACACAGTCCAAGAAACCACCAAGACAACTATTGCTATGTAGAACAGAGAACAAATTAAATTTAAATAATTTTTCTAGTCACTTAACTGAGAACAGGACACCTAGCTTGACTGCTGAGTTTATGTGAAAGTGAGTTATTGGCAAAATGCAAGTCCAGATGTAAGAGCTTGTCTAGTTATTGATGTTTCAATTCCAATAGCAAGAGATTAGTCTACATGGTTCTTTCTTCCACTGCCATGTATTTCTCAAAAAAAAATCTTTTTTCAGAATCTGTTTGCCTGTGGTTTTCTACTGACGAAATTTTGAGGAGGATGGGAAATTTGTTGCCAGTAGGTAAGAGAAGTACTCCTTTCCTCAGAGTGAGGATGAAGCAATACTGTTCTGGACTAACAGATTCTAACAAGGAGGAATTGGGGGCTAAGGTGGAAAAGTTGGAAAATCTGGGAGGTGGATCCCTCCCCATCTTAAAACTTCTGATAGAAGAGGGAAGATGTGAAAAGAGCTTGATTTGACTCCTAAATTTAGGGAGAGTAAATATCTAAGACTTTAATGAAAGGAAAAGCAGAATTGTATGGATGAAAATCCTGTAGAAAAAGTTAGCTCAGGAAGGAATACAAATTCTCAAGCCTGAAATTCTGTAGGCATAAAATAACAATTCTGATGAGAACAGAAAAGGAGATTATCTAAATGTACTAGGTTTCCATTTTTTTTTTTTTTGGTCTTAAATCTGTTTTCCCTTCTCTTCTCCCTATGTCCTCCACATAATTGTCAAAGTGACTTTCCTAAAACTCATTTCTGACCATGCCTCCTTCCTCTGTCCCCTATGTTCCAAATTCCACTGGCTTCCTATTACCTCCAGAGTCAAAAATCAAGTCTTTTATTTTATATTTAAAGCTTTTCACACCCTGCTCTTTTCCCACCTTTCCAGTTTGCTTACATGTTAATCCTCTCATTACATTCTACCATTCTAAAACAAGACATTTTGTCTCTTGTCTCTCTATATCTTTGAACTGTTCTTTCCCCTGCCTGTAATGCTTTTCTTCCTCTTTTACAGATGAGGAAACAGACAAATGGAATAAATGGCTTTCCTAGGATCACATTGCTATTAAGTTTCTGAAGCCAGATTTGAACTCATATTCTCCTGATTCCTGACTTACAGCCCCAATTAGTGCTCTTCCTAACTGTCCAGGAGACATGTTAGCTATGTTCAAGTATTTGAAGGATGTTCCTCTTAAAGAAGGCTCTGATTTTTTTTTTTTTGGCCCCAGAAGGAAGCACCCAAAACAAAGATATGAATCTAAATCCATTAGGAAAAAGCTTCCCAGGAGTGGAAGAGGTCACTTTAAGAATGATGTTACCCCTTTTTGGAGGTCTTCAAGATGAGGGTGGATGAATACTTGCCTATTTCATTATAATATGGATTCCTTTCAGGCATAGATTAGACCAGATCACTTTCCAAATCTCCAATTCTACCCTTTTAATTTCATTTATTTATTTATTTATTTATTTATTTATTTATTTATTTATTTATT
>JAJPUD010029674.1:0-13732 GCA_023553655.1 Myrmecobius fasciatus
GCAATAAATTGGGAAATCATCTTTACATTTAAGGGTTCTGATAAAGGTCTCATCTCTAAAATATATATAGAATTTTCTCATATTTATAAAAATTCAAGCCATTCTCCAATCGATAAATGGTCAAAGGATATGAACAGACAATTTTCAGAGGATGAAATTAAAACTATCTGTAGTCATATGAAAAGGTGCTCCAAATCACTATTGATCAGAGAAATGCAAATCAAGACAACCCTGAGGTACCACTACACACCTGTCAGATTGGCTAAAATGACAGGAAAAGCTAATGATGAATGTTGGAGGGGATGTGGGAAGGCTGGGACACTGATGCATTGTTGGTGGAGCTGTGAACGGATACAGCCATTCTGGAGAGCAATTTGGAACTATGCTCAAAAAGTTATCAAACGGGGGCAGCTAGGTGGCGCAGTGGATAGAGCACCAGCCCTGAAGTCAGGAAGACCTGAGTTCAAATCTGGTCTCAGACACTTAACATTCCTTAGCTGTGTGACCCTGAGCAAGTCACTTAACCCCACTTACCTCATCAAAAAAAAAAAAAAAAAAGTTATCAAACTGTGCATACCCTTTGACTCAGCAGCATTTCTATTGGGCTTATATCTCAAAGAAATCATAAAGGAAGGAAAGGGCCCCACATGTGCAAGAATGTTTGTGGCAGCCTTTTTTGTAGTGGCTAGAAACTGGAAACTGAATAGATGCCCTTCAATTGGAGAATGGCTGAATAAATTATGGTATATGAATATTATGGAATATTATTGTTCTGTAAGAAATGACCAGTAGGATGATTTCAGAGAGGCCTGGAGAGACTTGCATGAACTGATGCTGAGTGAAATGAGTAGAACCAGGAGATCATTATACATGGGCAACAATAATACTATATGACAATCAATTCTGATGGACATGGCTCTCTTCAACAATGAAATGTTTCAAACCACTTCTGATTGTGCAGTGAAGAAAGCCATATACACCCAGAGAGAGGGGTGTGAAATGTGGAACACAACATAACATACTCATACTCTTGATTAATGTTTGCCTACATTGTGTTTCCTTTATCTGATATGTCTTTTGTGTAGATACAATTTTTTTTGCACAACAATGATAACTTTGGAAATATGTATACATATATTCGATTTGCCAAGTATTTTAACATAATTAACATGTAGTGGATTTCCTGCCATCTAGGGGAGGGATGGGGAGTTGGGGGGAAAAATATGTAACAGAAAGCTATGTAATGGTTAATGTTGAAGAATTACCCTTACATATGTTTTGCAAATAAAATAAAATTAAAAAAAAAAGATAAGAATCTTTCCTAAGGAATTTTTTTTTAAAAAAAGTTTTATGGATGCCTTTTTTTGACATCATAAGTTTTTGGTGCCATGTTTTTTAATCAGTTATTATTCTCTTGTAATAGAGTTAAACAAAAACTACTGACAAAAATCCGTTAGTTGACAGAATAAGCATCATTTTGTACCCATAGCATCCTACTTGTCCAAAGAAAAGAGTGTGACACATTTCTTCATCTCTTCTCCAGAGCCAAGATTGGTAATTATAATTAATAACATTTGGATTCTGTTTTTACTGTTCTTTTCACTTAAATTATTGTAGTGAATATGTACATTGTTTTCTGGGTTCTTCTTCTTTAGCTTTGTATCAGTTCATGCAAGGTGTTCCACATTTCTCTGAATTGCTTCTATGTAACATTTCTTCAGATGTGATAACATTCCATTAATTTCAGATATCATAATTTGTTTAGTTCTTACCCATTAATAAGTACTCATTTTGTTCTCCTAGAGAGTAAAGCTTTGGATATTTTGGCATTTCAAGGGCTTTTATCTCACTATTCTCCAAGAATTCCATGACCAACAATACTTGCCTATTTCCTGTTTCTTATATATGATACTCCACTTTCTAACTCTGCTTCTGTACTCTCCTCTTTTCTTCACCTCTATCTCTAAAAGTCATCACTGGCTTTCTCAAAGACTCAACCTATGTGGCCCCCACTATCTGCAAGTGGCCTTTTCCCATCCCCTAGCTACCTTTATTTACCTTCCAGGTAGATGAATGGCTTAATAAGTAGAGCATTAAGCCTAAAGTGAGGAAGATTTGAGTTCAAATGTAGTTTTAGATACTTCTTAGCTATGTAACTCTAGACAAATTGCTTAACCTCTATTTTCTCAACTGTAAAGTGTGACTACTAGTAGCACCTACCTTTGAGCATTATCACAGGCAGAAAATGATATAATATTTGTAAAGCATTCAGCACAGTGCCTGGATAGATACTTCCTTCTATGACTCTTTGTATCTACTTTTGAATATTTCTCTTAACTATCTATCTTTCTATCTACATATCTACCTATCTGTCCATCCATCTATCTACCTAATTCCATGTTTTCTCCCCCATTGGAATGTAAGGTCCTCGAGGGAAGGGATTGTTTTCAATTTCTTTGATTCTCAAACTCATATCTTAGTACCTATTATATAAATAAATAAATGTTCAACAAATACTTGTTGATTGACTGATTTGGGTACATATGAGACCTTTATTTCTGTCTTTGTTTTCCTTGAAGGATATGTGCAATAATCGAATCTTTGGGTCAATAATATGAAGAGTTGAATGATTTTCTTCAGTAAATTCCCAATTGTTTTCCAGAATACTCATACCTGTTCACACTGTTGCCAATATTATATTGTGTTCTTTTCTTCCCATAATCCCCCAATATTGACTGTTTCTATATTTTGTTATCTTTCTCAACTTGTTGCATGTGAGGTAAAAATCTTACAGTTGAGTTGATTTAATTGAATTTATCTTATTAGTGATTTGTGGTCATCTTTAATATGGTTCTTGGTAGTTTGAAATTTAAAGAAAGTTTATATTTTTGACATGTATCCATTGGGGAATATCTCTTGAGGCTTGTGTTTGTTTTAATCGATCAATAAATATTTTTTAAGCTTCTATATGCCAAGTCAATAAATCAAAAAAAAATTTATTAAATACCTATGTGCCATATACTGTATTATTAAAAGCTAAAGATACAAAGAAAAAAGTTATCTTATGAAGCTCAAAATCTAATGGGGGAGATAATATGTAAATAACTATATGTCAATAGTATATATAAAGGATGAATTGGAGATAAAGGAATAACTGGTAAAGTTTCTTGCAGAAGGCTGGAATTTGGTTGAAACCTGAAAGAAGTCAGGGAAACCAAGAGGTAGAAACAAAAAGGAAAAGAGTTACTGACCAGGGGGATAGCTAGTGAAAATGCAGAGTTGGAAAATGGAGTGTCCTGCATGAAGAACAGAAAAGAAGCCAGTGTCAGTGAATTATAGAGTGCATGGAGAAGAGAAAGATATAAAAAATCCAGAAAGGAATTGATTGTGATGTATTTTAAAAGCCAAATAGAGGATTTTATATTTAATCTTGAAGGCAATAGAGAACCCCTGGGGTTTATTGATTGCAGGGAGGAGAGTAACATGATCAAACCTGCTTTTCAGGAAGATAACTTTGGCATCTGAGGAGAAGAAGGACCAGAGTGGGGAGAGATTGAGTCAGGGAGAGCAACCAATAGAATATAACAATAAGTAGTCCATGTGTGATATAGCTCAATGTAACTCATAAATGAGAGATTCTAGAAAGATTTAGCAAAACATCTATCCGAGATGGCTTAAGTATAGTCTTTCTGAGTTAGCAAAACTAATAATAATGACATATTTACACAGAGCTTTAAAATGAACAAAATATTACTTTAAAATTACTTCCACCATAGACTAGGCAGTATAATAACTTTTATCTGCATTTTACAGATAAGGAAACTATCACTCAGAGAAATGGAACAATTTTCTGAAGGTTTCATAGTTCACAGGTGTGACAAACAGATTTAGGCTTTCTGACTCCAAATCTAAGATTCTTTACACAATAGCATTCTCTCTTCTATATAACTTTCCACAAATAAATGGCAAAGAACATTTTTCAACCAATGTCAGTAGTAATTTTATATACAAATATCATTCTTCTACAAAAAATTTTCAACTATATGATAATGCTAATCATATTAAGACCTGGTTGAATCTAGTTTTTGGAAGACACTTGAAAAATATACACCTTTAATTAAATCTTGGGAAAGAGATTTAGGGAGGAAAGGAAAATATAGGTTTCTTCATGCATTTCTGAATTATTTTGAATTGCCTATGAATTTGCAAGCAATATTTGGCAAGTCAACTTTTTTATTCAACATAAGCTTTCTCTATTGGTTCTCTATGCATGTTATTCACCTTGCTGAAAATAAAAGGGATGAAAATTTTACAATCTTCACCTATTCTAGCAGTTTATAATTGTTTTCATATAAATAAAGAACTTGCTGATCTCTATTTTTGTCCCTTAACATTCAAAGAAATCTGAGAAGTTTGGTTCTGGAGCCTTTTTCTATTTTCTCGGGGCAATATATAAATGTTTTATATAACCTGTTAGTTCAATGCAACCCTAGCTCCCATCTGATACAATGCTCAATTACTAGACCTTTAAAAAAAGACACATTATTCCAAAAGCAAGAACATTTAATAAAGATATAAAATGAATGATAAAAATAAATGACAAGAAAGGGAATTAAATAGTAAAATCCCTTTCTTCCCATAAACAAATAAATAACTTCTCAAAAGGAAGAAATTGACAAGGAAAATTGTTTATGGAAGAAGGTATTCCTAAGCATATGGGCAAATAGGGTGGGTGGTTCCTCTCCTTGACCTAAGCCCCAACCTGCTCTCACCAGATTTAACTAGAGATATTTGACACCATGGCTCCACATGCTCTTCAAGTATGGTAGAATATGAAGAAGATGGATTCTGGAGTCAGGATCTGAGTTCAAATACCATTTTTCACACTAATTACTTATGTAACTTTGGACAACTCACTAACCATTCCTCTAACTTTTCTCAATTATCAAATGAGTGCTTTGGATTAGATGAATTTCAAGTTCTCTTCCAGCTCTAGATTTATTATCTTCTTCATTTGGGTTGTAGCTTAGAGCTTGCTTCCCAATGGCAGAAGGTATCTCCCAGTTCAGAAATATCTCAGTAGTCTCTAAATGATGAGCTTAAGCATCTCTCCAGGTTATTTTCTCTTTCTTTTCCTTTTTCCAGACTCTGATACTCTTTGTCTCAGAAAAAGTCTTCTAGAATTTTAATGTTCTGAACTTTCTCCAATAGCAGCTCCCTTTCTCCATAATTGAAGATCTGAAGCTTATACTGGTAGGTTTCAATTAAGCCTTCATCAGTCAATCACCTCCAGGGTCACAAGGTTGGGGGAGCAGGTATCTTAACAAAAAATTATTTTGGAAAAATATTAAAAAGGTAAGATTAGAGGCTACTTGGAGAAAACCATGGGAAAATATCTGGAGAAATAGCAGAATTGGGACATACATAGAAAAATGTAGAATTTTTGGAAGTTAATATCAGTTTTCTTTTATTCTAATATTCTCTGTCTATATAATTTGGTAGGAATGGTAGAAGGAAGTAAGAGGGAAGTAATAAATGCAAAGTAATGGATGACCTTGAAGATGACGTATAGAAACTTTTAATATCCTAGACATATTCTCAAAGCAAATACAGAGGCAACTAGAGTATTGGTCTTGGGGCCACAAAGACTAGAGTTCAAATTTTGTTTTCAGACAATTATTGATTATGTGACCCTGGGCAAGTCACTTTATCTCTGTGTGCCTCAGTTTCCTTATCTTTAAAATAAGGATAATAGTAACACAGCTTCCAGGGTTATTAAGAGAATATTCACCCTTTGACCCAGCAGTGTTTCTATTGGGCTTATATCCCAAAGAAATCTTAAAGGAGGAAAAGGGACCCACATGTGCAAAAATGTTTGTGGCAGCCCTTTTTGTAGTGGCAAGAAACTGCAAACTGAAAGGATGCCCATCAATTGGAGAGTGGCTGAATAAATTATGGTATATGAATATTATGGAATATTATTGTTCTATAAGAAATGACCAGAGGATGATTTCAGAGAGGCCTGGAGAGACTTGCATGGACTGATGCTGAGCGAAATGAGCAGAACCAGGAGATCATTATACACGGCAACAAGGCTATACTAAGATCAATTCTGATGGACATGGTTCTCTTCAACAATGATGTGATTCAAACCAGTTCCTATTGTTCAGCGATGAAGATAGTCATATACATCCAGAGAGAGGCCTGAGGGAACTGAGTGTTGACCACAACACAGCATTTTAATGTTCTCTGTGAATATTTCCCTGCATTTTGTTTTCTTTCTTAGGTTGTTTCTTTTTTTCTCTCTTTCTTGATCTGATGTTTCTTGTGCAGTAAGATAACTGTATAGATATGTATACACATGTATATATATATATATACATATATTGGATTTGTCATATAATTTAACATATTTAGCATGTATTAGATTACCTGTCATCTAGGGGTGGGGGGTGAGGGGAAGAGGGGAAAAGCTTGGAACAAAAAAAAAGTTTTGCAAAGGTCAGTGCAGAAAAACCATTCATGTGTACTGTAAATAAAAAGCTTTTAATAAAAAAGAGAATATTCATAAAGTACTTGTTGCTATTATTTTTGTTCAAATGTTTCCAGGGCATCTAATTTTTCATCAACCCATTTGGCATTTTGTGGCGAGGATACTAGAGTGGTTTTGCATTTTCTTCTCCAGCTTATTTTACAAATGAAGAAACTGAGGCAAACAGGGTTAAGTGACTTGCCACATAATCAGTGTCTGAGGCCAAATTTGAACTCAGGTCTTCTAGTCTCAAGGCCCAGGCCTCTATTAACTTCACCACCTTCTGTGAAGTACTCTCCAAATTTTAAAGCACTATGTAAATGTTAGTTGTTGTTATACAATTTTCCTAGTAAACATTCTTTCTCAAGGGTTCCTTTCATTACCCAATTCACATTCAATGTTTATATCATGTCCATAAATTATAAATTCTGTGTGTGTGTGTGTGTGTGTGTGTGTGTGTACTAAGGATTGTGGCCACTTCCCACATGCAAAGATTGGATTACTGCAGTGGTAAATCTTCAGAAAGATTTGCTACCTCTGATGGCTTCCATACTGCCATCTGGACTGTGGTCATTTTGAAAGTTAACTCTTTATTTGTTTTAATTGGTGTGGATATTGTTGCTTATTCTGTTAGATTAAATATAAAGCAAAAAAAACCCCATTCTTTAACCACACAGATGCCATTTTAGATACACAGTGAGATTCCTTTTGTGAACTAGGCAGGGGTGAATCATCAAGCTACTTAAAGCTGAAACCCCAGTAAATCTAAGCCTTTGATGGAACTTGTTTTGTTTAACTAAGTGAAACAGGAACAAATATTCAACCCTTTTCATTCCTCATGTGAAAGGGGAACAAGTTTTTCTAAAGGTATTTGAGCCAGCCTTAATTCCCTCCATATACCAACTCAACCTCTCCCATACTTCCCCTTACACACTCACAGAAGTAAAGATTGCTATCTTTGCCCAAAGTATTCATAACAAGCAGAGTTGTATTTGGAGATGGCCAATCATAAGTAAAGTAGTACCGGGAGAGTATCCAAGCATTCATCATAGTATTGGGCATGTAAATAGACACTTAATAAATATTGATTTGATTAATTATGTATGGTACTCTTCACCAAAAAGACCCCCAAGTCATATCACCATTGTTATTATTCTACTTTACTCAGAAGATCCCAGTCAAAATTCACATATACCTTGGTGAGGGGAGAGGTATTCACATCCAATAATATATTAGCCTGTAATTTTATTTTTGCATATTAGCTAATCATTTCCTATCAGAGAGAATATTGTCTTGAATTGATGAATCCATAGTTTCACTACTATTCCCCATCTGAGCCCAACTTTCTTATATTTATTCCATATCCACTCTTCAACCCTTCTTTCCCAGCATTTTCCAAATAACCCCATACCTGAGTAGCATGATAAATTAGTTTTATGCCTTAGGGAGAAAGAATGAGAACCAAAAAGAAGGAGCAAATAAAAAAACTCAATGAGGGAAGGAGCCAGTCAGCACAGTGGAAATATAGGACCTATTAACTTTCTGAGAGTAAGGGAGAGAAAGAAGGGAAAGGCAAGAAGAGGCTTCTAGGTTAGATACTATTAGAAAGAGGGCTATAAGGGCAGCTAGGTGGTGCAGTGGATAGAGCATCAGCCCTGAAGTCAGGAGGACCTGAATTCAAATCTGATCTCAGACACTTAACTTTCCCTAGCTGTGTGACCCTGGGCAAGTCACTTAATCGCAATTGCCTAAGCAAAAAAAAAAAAAAAAAAAAAAGAGGGCTATACATGATCAATTTCCCTTTCCAATGGGATCTTGGCAGTGAGGGGGGTGGGAAGAGAGAGTGTCTCTGTGGGAATTATCTCACCTAAATAAACAACAGTCTGTAGCATAGGGAGCATATCTACTGTGGCTTGGATTTGCAATCTAAAATTCTCTTTCTTGATTCAAGCACTGGGAAAGACACCAAATTGCAGGTGCTGACTCTACCTACATGTATATTTCCCTCAAGATGGAGAACATATATGCTCTCCTTACATTTCTTGCTTCCCTCTTTTCTTTTGCCTTTTTCTCTATAAAACCTCATGAACTCTCCCAGTCACCTTCTTACGTAACTTCATAGTATTTCTATCTAAAACTCCTGATGCCATAATCCTGGATATTCTTGTACTTGCAAAGCTAGCCTACATGTAAATCAAATTGATGGGGGCAAACTGATTTGATGTTTCTATGCTGAAAATATGTAGCAGCATCTGGTAGAGTAGAAAAATTCCAGAGTTTGGAGTCCTCTGAATCTCTGCTTTGTTTCTTATCGTTTTTGTGACTTTGAACAAATTATTTTTCCTCTTTAAACTTCATGAGAGGAGATGGAGTCATGGTGGCGGAGATCAGACAGGAGTCTCTGTAACCTCCTCTAACCTTTCCTCAAACCAACAACATATGAAGCCTCTAGACTGATTTTGAAGCAAAAAAATCCACAATATCTGGAGGACAACACGATTCTAGAAGAAGATACTCTGGAAGAACCTCAAAACAGGTCTGTTTTAATTGGGCAGGGGGGTGGTCTGCTGAACCCAGACTGCAGCACAGGGAGACCGGGGCAGGGAGATGGAGCAGGGAGCTGGAACAGGAGTCGGAACAGGAGTGGGAGCGTTGTGCTTTTCACACACCTGGGAGTCTTCTGGGGGCCTCTTGGGCCAATCTGTCCTGGTTGTGGGCAGGTGGTTTGGGGGGTCTGCCTTTTTTGGGGTGGAGATTGTGAAGCACTGAACCCCTGATGAGCATTGGACCTAGCTGCCATTACACAACACCCTAGGGCGATCAATCAATCAGCAGGACTGATCAGCACCTGAAATAATTCAATCAGCGGAGCAGCCCAGTAGGTGAAATAATTCAATCAGCAGAACTGCCCCAGGGTGAACTAAAGCAGAACTGCCCAGCACCTGACATAATTCAATCATAATTTAATTTGCCCCAGGGCAAATTAAAGCAGCTGTCCCACCTTTGCCCTAAACAGACCTCACATCTTTAAAAAAAAATGAATAAAAAACCAAAAAGAGCTCTCACCATAGACAACTTTTATGGGGAGAGGGAAGAACAGACCTCAAATCCTGAGGCCCCTAAAAGTAAAGCAACTCCAGAAAAAGCCCCAAAGAGAGACATAAACTGGTCTCCATGTCACAAGGCTTTCTTTGAAGATTGCATAAAAAATCTTAAAAGAGAGTTAGAAGAAACATGGGTAAATGAAATGAGATCACTGCAAAATAAAAATGGAAAAAATGGAAAAAGAATGCAATGAACAAAAAAATGTAATTGGTCAATTGCAAAAGGAACTAAAACAGTAACTGAAGAAAATAAAACATTAAAAATTAGAATCAAACAATTGGAAATGAATGACTCATCAAGACTTCAAGAATCAGTCAAACAAAAACAAAAAAAAAAATGAAAAGATAGAGAAAAACATGAAATATCTCGTAGGAAAAACAACTGACCTGGAAAATAGATCTAGGAGAGACAATCTAAGGATTATAGGGCTTCCTGAAAGCCATGAGGAAAAAAAGAACCTAGACACTATCTTCCAGGAAATCATAAAAGAAAACTGCCCTGATATTTTAGACCCAGAAGGCAAAATACTCCTTGAAACAATCCACCGATCACCTCCTGAAAGAAACCCAAAAATTAAGTCCCCCAGAAATATCGTGGCTAAAATCCAGAACTACCATACCAAGGAAAAGATATTACGAGAAGCCAGAAAGAAACAATTTAAATATCGGGGAGCCACAATTAGGATCACACAGGACCTAGCAGCTTCTACTTTGAAGGATCGAAGGGCCTGAAATCAGATATTCCGAAGGGCAAAGGAACTTGGATTACAGCCAAGAATAAATTACCCAGCTAGAATGAGCATTATCTTCCAGGGAAGAAGATGGTCATTCAATGATATAGGAGAATTTCACCTATTTCTACTGAAAAGACCAGAACTGAACAAAAAACTTGATCTACAAACACAGAACACAAGAGAAACATAAAAAGGTAAGAAGGAAAAAAAAACTCTTGAGAACTATATTTATGTTATAGATACTTATAGAATGAGAGTTGATTTTATGAATCTATTATTACATTATGATTATGATATGATTACTGTGATTTTATGATTATTATGATATGATAAACTAAAAAAGAAATTAGAGGTAGAAAAGGGATAACACTCGAAGAAGAGGAAAAGGAGGTAAAATAAGGGAAATTACATCACATGTAGAGGCAAAGAAAATCTATAAGGATTGAGGGGAAAAAAGGGAGGGGGATGAGAATTTGGTTAATCTCCATCTCATCAGATTTGGCTCAGAGGGAATAATAGAGGTACTTATAAGGAAACAGGAGGGAAAGGGGGGAAAAGGGGGTGGGTGGAGCTCTAAAGGGGAAGGATTGTCTGAGGGAAGTGGTTATCAAAAGCAAAATAGTAGGGAGGAGGGAAAGGGGATAAGAAAGAGAAAAGCATAAGCTAGGGTAAATAAGATGGCAGGAAATACAGAATTAGTTATTTTAAGTGTGAATGTGAATGGAATGAACTCTCCCTTAAAGTGGAAGCAGATAGCAGACTGGATTAAAAACCAGAATCCAACAATATGTTGTTTACAAGAAACACATCTAAAACATAGAGATTCATACAGGATGAAGGTAAAAGGCTGGAGCAGAATCTATTATGCTTCAGGTGAATTAAAAAAAGCAGGGGTAGCAATCCTGATCTCAGACCAAGTAAAAGCAAAGATAGACTTAATTAAAAGAGACAAAGAAGGAAATTATATCTTCCTAAAGAGTACCATAGAAAATGAAGCAATATCAATACTAAACATATATGCACCAAGCGGTATAGCATAGAAATTCCTAGAGGAAAAGTTCAGAGAAATGCAAGAAGAAATAAACAGCAAAACTATAATAATGGGGGATCTCAACCTCCCTCTCTCAGAACTTGAGAAGTCAAACCACAAAATAAATAAGAAAGAAGTTAAGGAGGTAAACAAAATGTTAGAAAAGTTAGGTATGATAGATCTTTGGAGGAAATTAAATGGAGACAGAAAGGAGTTTACTTTTTTTCTCAGCAGTCCATGGAACTTATACAAAAATTGACCATGTGTTAGGACGCAAAAACCTCAAAATCAAATGCAGGAAGGCAGAAATAATAAATGTATTTTTTTCAGATCATGACGGAATAAAAATCACATGCAATATAAGGCCAGGAGAAAATAGACCAAAAACCAATTGGAAACTAAATAATTTTATCCTAAAGAATGAATGGATGAAACAGCAAATTACAGACACAATTACTAATTTCATCCAACAGAATGACAATAATGAGACAACATACGAAAATTTGTGGAATACAGCCAAAGCGGTAATAAGGGGAAATTTTATATCTCTAGATGCTTATTTGCATAAAATAGAGACAGAGAAAATCAATGAATTGGGTTTGCAACTAAAAAGCTAGAGAAAGAACAATTTAAAAACCCTCAATCAAATACCAAACTTGAAATCCTAAAAATAAAAGGAGAGATTAGTAAAATTGAAAGTAAAAAAAACTATTGAATTAGTAAATAAAACTAAAAGTTGGTTTTATGAAAAAACCAACAAAATAGATAAACTTCTAGTTAATTTAATTAGAAAAAGGAAAGAGGAAAATCAAATTGTTAGTCTCAAAAATGAAAAGGGAGAACTTTCCACCAATGAAGAGGAAATTAGAGCAATAATCAGGATTTACTTTGCCAAACTGTATGCCAATAAATTTGATAACCTAAGTGAAATGGAGGAATATCTACAAAAATATAGATTGCCCAGATTAACAGAAGAGGAAATAAATTACTTAAATAGTCCCATTTTAGAAAAAGAAATAGAACAAGCCATTAATCAGCTCCCTAAGAAAAAATCCCCAGGACCAGATGGATTTACATGTGAATTCTACCAAACATTTAAAAAACAATTAACTCCAATATTATATAAACTATTAGAAAAAATAAGAAATGAAGGACTCCTACCAAACTCCTTTTATGATACAGACATGGTACTGATACCTAAACCAGGTAAAACAAAAACAGAGAAAGAAAATTATAGACCAATCTCCTTAATGAATATTGATGCAAAAATCTTAAATAAAATATTAGCAAAGAGATTACAGAAAATCATTCCCAGAATAATACACCATGACCAAGTAGGATTTATACCAGGAATGCAGGGATGGTTCAATATTAGGAAAACTATTAACATAATTGACTATATTAATAACCAAATTAACAAAAAACAAATGATAATCTCAATAGATGCAGAAAAAGCATTTGATAAAATCCAACATCCATTCCTATTAAAAACATTAGAGAGTATAGGAATTAATGGACTTTTCCTTAAAATAGTTGGTAGCATCTATTTAAAACCATCAGCTAGCATCATATGTAATGGTGATAAACTGGAACCATTCCCAGTAAGATCAGGGGTGAAACAAGGTTGCCCACTATCACCATTACTATTCAATATTGTATTAGAAATGCTAGCCTTGGCAATAAGACAAGAAAAAGAGATTAAAGGAATTAGAGTAGGTCATGAGGAAACCAAATTATCACTCTTTGCAGATGATATGATGGTCTACTTAGAGAACCCTAGAGAGTCAACTAAAAACTATTAGAATTAATCCACAACTTAAGCAAAGTTGCAGGATACAAAATAAATCCACATAAATCATCAGCATTTTTACACATCACCAACAAAATGCAACAGCAAGAGATACAAAGAGAAATTCCATTCAAAATAACTATCGATAGTATAAAATATTTGGGAATATATCTGCCAAGGGAAAGTCAGGATCTATATGAGCAAAACTACAAAACGCTCTCCACACAAATAAAGTCAGATCTAAACAATTGGAAAAACATCAAGCACTTTTGGATATGTCGAGCGAATATAATAAAGATGGCAATACTACCTAAACTAATCTATCTATTTAGTGCTATACCAATCAAACTCCCAAGAGATTATTTAACTGACCTAGAAAAAATAACAACAAAATTCATCTGGAAAAACAAAAGGTCAAGAATCTCAAGGGAATTAATGAAAAAAAATGCAAATAAGGGTGGCCTAGCTGTACCAGATCTAAAACTATATTATAAAGCAGTGGTCACCAAAACCATTTGGTACTGGATAAGAAATAGAGTAGTG